>JAGDQP010057183.1:0-12793 GCA_022664845.1 Lepisma saccharinum | reverse complement strand
TGTGCCAAATCTTTTCACTATAAAATATTTTTCATGACAATAAGCTAAGCTAAGCAACATGGCCAACTATCCCAGGATGTCTGACTAATTTTTCGTGGAACAAAACAATTTTTTTTGGACAAACTGAGATTTCCTGTTTTCAGTTATTTTACAAGAGTACAGTTTTCAACCTGTGTAGCCATGTCGTTACCGCGCTCGTCTTCGGTGTGATTCCCGGTGAGAGCTCCATTTCATAGCAACGTTTCGATTACCCATACCCGGATTGCTGGTGTGGGTTGGCGTCAGGAAGGGCATTGAGCCGAAAAAAACAACAACTGTGGAATACGCTGATCCTATCAAAACCTGTGGAGACAAACACACAATTTTCAAATGCCTGAATCTCTGCTGGTCAAACTTACCATAAAAAACAGGAGACTTGAATTGTAGATATATACAACTTTGTCCCCACTTACCCACTAATATCAAAAGTATAAACATAGCAGAAAAATAAGGTGTGTCCCCACGTACCCCCCACACTCGGGATAAGTGGAGAAAACAGTGTGATTCTTTAACAACAATAATTTTGATGAAATATTTCACAGTATGTGTACAGATGAATCATATGCCTTAAAAGTCAACAACTGTAATTGTCTGTGCGTATAGTTTCACTTTGGTGCTCCTAAAACCGTTCCTTACACGGCCCATTCAGAGTTGAAATTGCTAAAAGTGTTCCCCACTCACCTCTATAACTTGCAATGAATTAATACCACACGTCTGCATTGCTTCATTTTAATTACTTTGCACAACTGCTCCTATAGGATTCAGTTTCTCATTTTTATTAAATACATCTTCCGTCTTCAAAGTTAACCATAAAATCCAGGAATGTTCGTAACTGTAGATAAACTATGAATGAATGTTACGTTGTTAACTTTCTATATCTTAATGTAGTTTGAAAATACTGAGTCCGCTCCCCTGATTTTCGTTCGACGCTGCTGGTGCGTGAGAAATTGTCATCTTTGAGAAGCAGCTCTGAAATCAAACTATTGAAGATCACAGTGCGTGGAAAGGGTTGGAGCTCTCCTAGGATCATTTTGGAACCATACAAAGTCTACAGCCTTTCTCCGACCAAATTACATATACCGTACATTCAACGTTTGGTGCAGATTTGTTTAACAGTGTGGATTAGCATGGCGCACACACACACTGGCTTTAGATAGCTTATAAGGTTCTCAGAACTAGATTTGTGTATAAGATCTGTAGAAAAACTATGGCGGGAAAATCTGATTAAAGTACAAAGAATTATAACTCAGAACTACGTTTTGTTAAATATACATACACCCACGTGCGGGTCATTTTGTCGATTCATTTTGCAATATAAGCCCAGGCAGATAACTGTCGGTCAATGAATACAGAGCTGAGGAAACTATTAATTAAATGTTTTGTATGGAGTATTGTATCATATGAAGCCCAGGGTGAACTCTACGAAAGAGTGGACGGAAGGGAAGGGGGTGGGGGGTGGAAGCTTTAGAAATGTAAACGTGGAGAATAAAACATAGCTATACACGGAAATTACATAATAATTGGATGTGCAATAGAGAGTAGACGAAAGAGGAACACTATTTATTGGAGACAATAAAGGGGGGAAATAAACTGGTTAGGACATTTGCAGCGAAGACTGTATATTAAAGGGTACAAATGAAGGCATGGTTGAGGGAAAGAGAAAAATAAATCGAATCAAATTGCTTGAGAATACGCAAACTAAGCAAGATAAATCGTACAGTATGCCGAGATGAAAAGCAATGCGCATGATCAATATGAATCACTTTCGACAGAACACTAATGAGCTACTTCGGAAACACCCCGTATAATTTCTGTTAGTAAATCGAGTACACCTAACCATCTTTATATCGCTCTTGCACAGTTTATATTACCACCCATACGAAAACCTACAACAGTTCACGAAGAGCGAAAACCCTCAAAATTTATGCAAAGTAAAAGGCGTATTGAATAAATCTGGAATATGGCGCCCCTCTTCCAAACTTCCTTATATAGAACTAACGGCTTACTTATTTTATATACCCCTTTCCTCTTTCAAGGTCATCTAGGAAATTCTTTTTTCTCTAAATTCAAGGTTGGTTAGTTCAGAAATGGGACAGGTAATAAATACGCATGCAATTCTCAGTAGTCGCTAGGTATAACTCCTCTGAGAAATCTTTTCAATTCTACGCAGTAACAGATAGGAATTTCAGGAACAAACTGGTTATGTGATCACAGTAGCATCTTAATTTTCTGTGATACAAGCAAGTCCTGTTATTCACACTTTTAATTGGATGCTTATCAGTTATCACCAATAAAGAGTTGCCAATTGCTCTTCTAAATTACATACAAGTAGTACAAATGAATTACAAATAAATATTGAATTTGAATTGATTTTTATTTATTTATGGCCTTTAGGCATGTAAGAATAGGGAAGGGGAAAGGATGCGGGAAGGTGTTGGCCAGGGTCTAAGTTGAAGATACCATCCCTGTACTTGTCTGGTGTGGCAGAAAAAAAACTAGAAAACAGTCAGGATGGTCGGCTGCTGGGATCAAACTCAGAACCTTCCGAACACTAAGCAAACGCTCTCCCACTCAGCCACGGCCGGTCGGTATAGTATGCACAGTATTGTGTGTGAATCATGAACTAATATGGTAAAATAAAGTAACGTAATTTATATTATGAAAAAAATATATACATTTTGATTTATAAGCATTATTATAATTTATAATCATACATATATGTACACTTATTAGACAGAAATCGCTAAAATAATGTTTTTGAATCACTTTATGTAGTTTTTGAAGCAAAGAGGAAACATTTATCTAGCTCCGAATTGAAGAAAACTACGTTAGTTTCGCTTCACACACAAACAAATTTTAGGTATCACATCTTCTGAAACACGATTCTCATGTTGAAAGATTATAGAAAAATCTGTAATAGAATATAAAAAGAAAAAGGCAGAAAACAGTAGCAGTTAATTGACGTATATCTGACCACTTAAATGGGGCTGGTTATTTTTACCACACTAATGAGCAGCACTATTTCTGTCGGGATTGATCATTTGTAGCATTTCGTGCGCGCCTGTTTTGTTACGTATTTCCTTGCGTGTCTGAATGCGAAAGTGTATCTACATTCTAATTCAGTCACAATTTCAGTCCAAATAAGGATTATCCTCAGTCATCAAAAATATTCCTTACTGACTAGAATGGATTGATGGATTATCAGTAAACACAAATAATGACATCTTCTAAAATGTTCCTTCTTTGTTCATCGCTTAGAACCTATTTGACCATTCTTTATTTGAAGAATAACTTCAAAAACACACAATAAAACGAACACAAAAATCTTACATAGCGGGTATGGTGGAAATTTTAATATATTTAAGCCTTTTGGCATATCTGTCTCAGGCTGGGTGCGGAAGATATCGGCCAAGACCTTAACGTACTTTCATGCTATTCACCTGATGAAACTGAGGAGAAACCAGGGAAAATTTTCAGGATGGTCAGCCGTAGGGTTCGAAATCACGTTCCAACTCACTGACAAACCGACCTTACCGCATGGACCACGAGAGCTGGGTTTATATGGTGGGGTTCTCCAATTCGAATTTTATTGGCCTTTTGGCATTTAAGGCTCAGGCCAGGTTAGGGGAAAGAATTCGGAAAGGTGTCGGCCAGGGCCTATGTTGAAGATGCCATCCTGACATTTGCCTGGTGTCACTGAGAAATACCTCCCCCCCTGGGAAAAAACTCAGTCAGGATGGTTGACCGTTGGGATCGAACCCACGACCTTCCGAATGCTACCCCAACGCTCTACCACTGAGCTACGGAGGCTCGGTATGGTGGGGTTTTCGTTGAACCCAAAAACTCACCACAGCGAATCGAAGTTACCAAAATCTCCAACAGCATCTGTCGTGCACAGGTCATTATATTAGAATACAAGAAAGGACAAGCAATATCATGGTTATTTCACGAAATAAACGCACTTGGAGTCACCAGTGACCCCACTATAGAAGTCAGAGGTTAACATTTAACCGCGTAAGACTTGTATCTATTTGTGTTAAACTATTTTTCCTCATTGCGTTATAGGAAGACTTTTTTTTTTTTTATGAGGAACGAAAATGCTACTGTAAGTCTTCGTGAAACACTTAAACAAACGTGAAAGAATAGTTTAGCTTCTCCTAAACAGCATCCTCTCCGTTTGTTGCTGTTGTTGCTGCAGCTTTTGAAATGGATTTATTACTGACAGTTATGCATCTACGGCTCACACCGCAGAGAACAGTAGTCCGGATGAGGAAGAAGTCGGCCAGGGCTTATGCTGAAGGCACCTTCTAGACATTTGTCTGGTGAGATTGAGGAAAATCCCTAGACAAATCTCGGACAAAATGGTTGGCCGCTGGGCTGTTTTCAGCTCAATTCGAATCTGCGTGCGACTTGCAGCATATGTTAAGTTCGTTCATCAACAATTAATAAATTTTGCAACTGAATCAGTTACCACCATAAGCACATGCACTTTCTTCAAAACTGGTCTTATTGAGAGCATGTGGCATACTGGTTAAGATCGCGGATTCGGATTAGATTAGGAAGGCACGCAGTTAGAGCCTTACTGCCAGCCATTTTGATTTAAAATTTCCAGAGTTCCTTATTTCACCACGCGAATACCAGTACAGTACATAGACAAAGGAACTAACCGCTACATTCCCCTTCTCTGCCTAGACAGACGTGCTTGGGGGGTCATCATCCTAAGTGACGGGCTTCCCTTGCAGCCTTTGTGACAACTGTACATAAGAAAACTAATTTTTAATGCAAGAAGACTGATGTTTGAACTTTCGCCAGAGGGAGTTATCAAGAGATATTCCCATTATTAAAATAATTATTTCCAGCTTCTCCATTCCTAAATGAGGTTAATTCCAACCCTCCATGTAATAACAGATTTGTTACGTGAATAACATTTCAACTTCCAAAATATTCACGCGCAAAACATCCGAAGATGAAAGTTACTACTCTGTCTGGTGACCAAAAGGCTTTATTTGCACAGCATCGGAATGTAGAGAGGAATCAAGCTGCTCTCTGTTCTCCAACAACTTGAGACAGAAAAAAGAAAACGACATTGAGGCTCACAGACATAATAAAATTCCAAGGACGATCCACACTGTCCCAATTTCCATAAAAATAACAAGATTTACCTTATTTTTCTTTACAAGGATAAAAGAAATCCTATCTGGTGTTTTAGCGATGCAGTAATCAAATGTTTTATAATAATTAAAAAAAAAAAAAAAAAAACGGACAAAATCGGCGATTTATTTCCAGTAAGAAAAAGAACAGTGCCATTTAAACGGGACGTCTGGCCACCCTATTTGAAGACGATAGAACAGCTGATAGAAGAGTAGTTACAAATATCTATTATTCATATGCTATAAACACTGAACCATTTCCCGCATCAGAAGAGAAAGCGGGCTCACACAAAGGATAGATTTAAGCACTTTTGTACGAAACTCCTTACATCCTCCATGGTACTGAATGGACACTAACTGTATCACATCAAAAACCTGAAACTAGTTTCGGCATGACATCACACCACCACAACGACTGCAACCGAAACATCAATCAGAGGCTCAAAAGGCCCAATGATTTAGGCGCAACTGTCGCAGAAATCGTCTGTTATGTGTACATACTGTGTGACGATTTTAAAAATTCCAATCCCCTGATACAATTGTTCACAGAAATGATTGAACTAAAAAGTAGTTTCTTTAAATACTTGTGAATAGTAAGGGATCAGGTAAAGCTATTGGAGATTTTATACATTTTTCTTTGTATCTCTATCACAGAACAGAATCTGCATGCGTATTTCTTAACAGTCTTCAGTTCTCTGCTCTCAACCCAAAAACTTCAACCTCAGTTACATATGGCGCCCGAACAGGAACTCAGTTATATATGGCGCCTGAAAGGGCTATTTTTACAAAGATTAGCAACTGGCACGAAAGGCATAACGGCTGAAATTCAGAAAAGTGAACTGTGATTGGCACCACAAAATGAAATTACCAATCGCAGCGTCTCTTCTTCGTGGTTACGCGTTGTAGTTTAGGTTAATTACTTCCTGGCGCTATAGTCGAGAAAATCACGTGACTAGCAGTACCATCGTCTGCTTCAAATTCTCAATTAAGTACTTACGTCGCCGGTCTGTATAAATAGATTACCGTAAAACAGACCGTTCTACCTTTGTTGCTGACCCGTACCTGCTCTCTCTAATTTCTAATGTGTCTACAGGATGGAAAAAATCCCCCGTGTCTAAATGGTACAACCCTAACTCATTATTCCATTCCTCTGTAGTGAGAAATGAAAGGAGAAGCGATTTCTGTCAGTTTCCGTCCGTCTGCAAGTCTCATTTGTTCGAATGTGCAGTATTTCTGTAGATAAAATAAAAGTTCACTGATGTAATCAAATCGTCCGTCTGAAGAAAATCATGCAATAAGGTACAGTCTCATGATCTAAGGCGTAAGTTGTCACGAAATTAATTAAGTACAAATCCCAGATACTTAAGCTGCTATCGTCTATACTATAATCATACACCTATATTATGACGTCTATGTTATAATTTTGGTTTGGTTTTGGAAATTACTCTTCAATTAAAAAATAAAAATAAATAAACGTTTCATGCTACAGTGACTGAGATTTTTATTTGTGGCCTTTAGGGCGGAATAGGGGAGGGAAAAGATGCGGGAAGGTATTGGCCAGGGCCTAACGTAAAGGTACCATCCCGGTATTTGCCTAGTGTGACTGAGAAAGCCTCGACCACTCGGTCACGATTAATTAGTTTTTTCACTTTCTCTCATGTGAAGCTTACCTTAGGCTACACGAAATAAATCTGCTAGCTTAATCATTTTTAGGTTATCATCATTAAACTCCAATTATTAATGAAAAAAATAATGTCTACAGGAGTTCTGAAATGAGTTTAAATTCCATATTAAAACAATGAACACTATGCAAGTTACTAACAACTTTTCTCGAACATTTCTGAAGAGTGAATTTCTCAGAGAGACCTTGACGCAGATTTTAACCATTAATATACTTCTTTTTAACTCTGATAACACCGTAAACAAGAGTAAGTGTTTGCACAATGTTAGCAGATTGCTAAATATTTATACTCAGTGAACTTGATTTGAGGTCATGCTTGATGATGCCCATTGCCCTTTCAATAACCTTGCTTCAGGCATTACAGGAAATCAAGGCAGTTTTCATTAATGCCAATTAGCAGGTGCACAAGCTAACTATACTGTAAAGAAGTAATGCCTGGGGAGAGCAGAAAAATGCATATATGTACAGCGAAAGCTCCTTACTACTGCATCTAGCTTTATCAATCCAGGAAGAATGGAGCTAAGACGTACAGTTCTGGGGTTACGTGTTCTTTTAATAGGGAGGGAGATCTTGGGTTAGAGTTACCATACGTCCGTATTTTGTACGAACAGTCCGTATTTTAAAGGCTCTGTCTGTGTTCGTACCGTACTTTGCAAAAAATAACTAAATGTCCGCAATTTTCACTTAGTCAGTTGTTAACTGTTAATTATTTTAGACCCATATTTTTCCACAAATACACATCACGCCATTTTTAAAGGCTTTCGCATTGCACTCAAATGCAAATTGTTCCTACTGCATTAAACTATAATTTCGCCTTAAATTTTATATTGCTTAGTAATGTCCCTACAACCTTTGTTATCTTCTAACAATGTTTTAGAAACAAATGTATTGAAACATAATGACCAAAGTTCATCCGACCTTGGCAACGGACAATATACAAATGTAAACTAAGGTAACCAAGGCAACCAATCTAATCTTATGATGAGAAGGTAACCAAAACGTTCTTGACATTTCTCAGTCACAAACAGAAAGGTACATAGAAAATGACTACCGTTAGTCCCCAGAGTAAGCCCCATCGGAATTCAAGACCTTTTGGTAATGCTTCTGTAGCTGCTCTGGCGGTAAAACTCGGGGTTTGTGGACGCAAAGAAGGCGGCGAGTGTCTGCCGCAAATCTGCCTCATTGCCGAAGAATTTCCCACGAAGGTGGTTGGGTTGTCTCGGGATTCGAAGTGAATCTGTTTCTGGCCACTGCGCCACATGTGGCCTGGCATTATCGGCAAGGAACCAATGCCTGGCGGTGCGTTTATTCACAGCATTATCCCCAAAGGCTTAACGTAATCGGCGACTTGAATTGGCTTCGAACGAGCTCATCTTAAAGCTTTAAAGCAGATAACCGTGAAGGAGGTGCTCCATTTGTCTTCGCCACTACTCGAGCTATGATTGCGCAGTGCCTGTCTTCATCACGGTCGCACTCCCACACCGATCCCTTTTCAGCACATGAAGCACTTATTTCCGCATCAGTGATCACGTCTTCCCACGCGACGTCAAAAACAGCACGAACTTTTCTGGTTACCTTTATTAAGTTTGTGTTTCATTTTGGTGTCGCAAGGAATTGTTTCAAGTTTTATTCAATTGAAATAAATTGCCTTTAAGCTAAATATCCGTACTTAGTCTCTAAATATTATGGTAACCCTATCTTAGGTTCGAAACCTGATTATAGATGATACACAACTACACAGCAGGGACGATGCCAGAGATAGGGGACAATTTATATCTCTCGAAGTACTAGGGCTAGGAAGGTGGTTGAGATCTCGTTGAAAAGGTATCGCCGAGACTAGCTCAAATTCGTATAGATTATACATATATTGCAAAGGCGGGACCAAAGATAGGGGCGGGGCTAATTTATATCCTTGGAATTACTAGGCTTATGTAGATTGCAGGAGCGGTTCCCGAGTTTCGGATGAGTAGGGATTTTTAACTTTGGAACTACAAGGATAAGGAAGTGGTTGAGGCGTCGTTGGAAAGATCTACCAAGAAGAGTTCAAACCCGCATCATTCACCGAGATCGCAGGGGCGGTTTCCAAGTTTCGGTTGTTATCAAAGATGTAAGACTTTCTGTACAGAATAAATTTACATGCAGCCTTCTGTACAAACATGAAAATTATTTGCACCATCATTTCCTTGTGATTATGTCGCGTCAAAATCTCCTTTGTTTTGATTTTTTTTAAAGAAGAAGAAGCTGGCATCCCCTTTCGGCTAGCAAAATAAGTACGGAATAAGCAAATGAACACAATTCAATTTCCCGATAAGAGTTCTCAGCTGATGACATGGTCTAAAGTTTGATTGCTGGTATTACAGGTCACAAAAATGTTATTTCTTTTCCATCACTAATTTTTGTATCGATACAACACATTCATGCAAGATAAGACAGCCTAACTACCTTTCAAATGAAGATTTAACGATCTCAGAAGATAGATATCTCTAGCAGAGATTTTTTTTTTTTTTTTTCGTCGACAAATTAAGATATTTTCCTTTGATTCCTTATTACTTAGTACAGTATGTCCATAACGTTCTTAAATGGACTGATAATTTTGCTTGAATTCTCTACAAAACAAAGTTATACAATAACGACAAGAGTTCGAGGTCAGAACCAACATGGAAGAATTCGAAAGACGAAAAGTGATTGCACGAGAATATCAACAGATAAACTAACAGATATCACGCAAGTGAACTTACAAAGGTCATGGTCAATTCTACACATTAAATGATTACAGAGCTCGATTTGCTGAGGATGAAGTAGTAGTATATATAGCCTACACAATTCGTTTAAGAACAGAGCATTAAAAAATGTACAATAACATACAATAATTCGGAGGCAACGATTTTTTAAATGTGAAATATACTCAACTGAAGGGTAAAACCATCGAGCTCTACGTTAACGCTACTGGAGTGACTGCTTAGTGTCGATAGATAGATGCCAGAGCAAATATTTAAACTCGTTTGTCTACTTCCAGTCTATTCCAAAATTTGGTCCATAATGGTTTAGACTGGAAGTGTCCTCTCTATTCCCTGGCTTCATATATTCATAAATTTTAAACGGGAACAGTCAGTCCAGTATAGCTTTTAGATTGACTTCATTAGGTAAAACAGATGCACCATTGGCATATACTGTAAGATACTGGACTGATCGCTCGCTTTTTAAATCTCGTTAATATCTGAAGCAGCGATTCTGGAAGACCTTCTATTTCGCCAAGCACAGCAATATCGTTACGTACAGCTCAATAGTTCGTACGTTGATCCTAAAAGTCTGTGACGGCCTGCATATTACAAGTAAAAACCATCGTGTAGCAAAATAATCGGCCGATTCGGCACAAGTGAGTGAATTGCTATTAACGTCCTACACGAGTTGGTGAGTACAGTTTTTGTGAAAGTGGGCTCCGAATCATTCCGTTCAATGGACCCCGGCGGGATTTGAACCAGTGATCACGGGCAGGAAAAGTGAGCACGCTAACCTCTTGGCTAAAAATTAGACTGGAAATGGAAATGTAGGTCCAATTGATAGAATTGAAATGTTTTTGAGAGAAAACCGAAAAGAAAAAGTTTCGTAATTAATATTTTCTGTTGCTTTGTATTATCATTTTTAATATATCTACCCAGGTGATATTTCCTGTGTTTGCATACCATACCACTGGAATGTTTATAGTAAATATGATTAAGTATTTCAGAAGGATTCCACGTATATTGAATATGAATAACAGACAGCTACACGTGTTTAAGTTATTTTGCGGGGAGAAGATCCTTGGATGAAGCATATTTTATGAATTATTTCAATGATATTTAGAATATACTCTGAATATACGAGTCTATCACATATGACACCTTCAAACAATAGTATTCCTTCATTTAAAAGCCAGTCAGATCCCCCCCCCCTTTTTAAGCCAATAGTATTTTTCTATTTCTTTATGGGTTTCACCAACCTTCCTTAATAATTTAACGGATCGTTAGTTAATTAATTTAATAAATTTCAACGATTCGTCAATTCTTAACGAGGGTTGGTGAAACCCACCCTATGTCTCGTGACCTTACTCCAGCTAGAGATAAATCGGCGATTCAATTTGTTAGACGGCAGTACGAGTTTCTTGAACACTAATAATAGTCTGCGGAGTTCAAATTCAGTACACAAAATGGCGACAACTATAGCCACATGTAAACACTGTCTAGTACAGGTAGAGACATACGCGAGAACGTCGAGTCTTCACTTCTTATTTTCTCTGGGTACTACCTCGTGAGTTTGCAGAAATCAGCCTGGTTAGTTATACATCGAGCTCCACGTGACGATACTGGAGTGATCGGCTGGTGTCGAAAGATAAACACCAGAGCAAAGATTTAACTTCGATCGTTATTTCCAGTCGAATCCAATATGCACCAAATTTTTGCAAGAATTAAAAACGGGCCACACAGTGATAACAAAAGTAAATAACTGAAAGTATGGTCTATATTGCTTTAAACTAGAAGTGGACGATCGATATTAACTGCCCCCTTCGCTCATTAAATTGTTACTGTCATCGATCAGCCCAGCATAGCTTTTACATAGAGGCCAATGTTTACACCTATTCAGGGCTTTCTTTCTGGGAGATAAAATAAAATTGTAGGAGATACATAAATATTTCCTTATCAGTATTTCTTAATAACTCAGTTTGCGTATTTGAGTTTAGAGATTAAACTAAGTGCAAGCAAACAAAAACGTTACGTAAGTTATCTCCAAATTCATTTGGTTTTGTTTATTTAGTTATTAATGAATTGCCAAACACTGAACTTCAAACTGACCACTTCTGCTAATATGCGGAGACTATGCACTAAAAGAGTCAAGAGATTCTGACTTTTGATTTTGGAAGTGGGGACCTTAGTGAGTAATGCTGTCACCCCCGACGGTGGTCGCCGAATGTTTTGTGTGAGAAGAGTAGGGAAGTCCCAGAAAACATCAATCACGGAGTCGATCATAGCTAGTTTACTAAACATGGTAATGGAGCTAATTCTTTGTTTAAATTGTAGGTAATGAATGTCCTTACATAAAAATCCATATCTTTACGAATTTCTGGGTAAAAAGAAATTTGAAAAATTAAGTTTTTCTAGTTAAAAAGAGAGCCATTTTTCCGCCGTTTACCATTAATATTATTATTTTTATTAACAACATGTATAATAAAAAAAAATCATGATTTTTTCCACATTGAAATAATTAAGCCCAAAAGAGTTTAGCAACTGTAGTTTTAATAGTAAGCTACTTATGATCGATTTCGTGGTTGATAGTTTCTGGAATTTTGCCCCTTCTCCCGCAGTTGTCGACCACCCTCAGGGGGATGACGATATGTTTTTCATACTCACTATAAGGTCTACACTACCAAACTCGAAAGCCAGAATTTCTGACTCTCCCAGTGCATACTGAACGTAAGCGGCTGCACTATATTAATGAATAAGATTTTTTTTTTAAATCCAGAAAATCCTTTAGTCACATTTTTCTCCATAAAATTACATCATAGTAATCTGTAAGGCTCGAATATTTTGGACCTAAAAAAAAACAGTGGAAAAATGTATGCATTTATCCCCTAAAAATTACCTAGACAGGACCTAACATAATCCAAAGCACCACTGAAAATTACAATGCATGTCTTTTATTATAACTATTCCAAAAGTCACTCAATATTGAGCGTATAGATCAAGGTATTTTAGCGACATACTTTATTATATAAACGAGTTGAATTGAAAACTTCAAGGCCCATACACACTAATATTTAATGCCTGCAACAAGAACAAATCATTCAAAAAGCAACTCGAACTCTGGCATATTATGATTTCAGGAAGAAATAAAGAAGGAAATATTTCAGTCGCACTCAGATTGTATTATGGGCAAACGGATGATTTCT
>JAGDQP010057181.1:0-12794 GCA_022664845.1 Lepisma saccharinum | reverse complement strand
TAACTAGAATTTTTTTTAGTTTTCTTTCGTATGTTTGTATAAAGTGCAATTTCTCGATTACTTGTGTCATGTGTAAGTTCCCTCTTACTTAATTCAATTTTACATTGCGCTTGACATATCTAGCAGTTTTATCTGTACGTTCTAACTCTACAGGGTAAGTTAAAATGTTCCCGATTTCAGTGCAAACAATAATCAATCTTTGTCCTTGCAAGTCTGGTGGATCTGAAGATACCTTATTCTTTTCAAGCTCGCATTCCTAACGGTAGGGTCCATATTGCTTCCGCTAGTGTGCATAAGAGACTATTCGGACACCCAATCGAGTTTTACTTGGAACTGGAAGGTTGTCTCTAAATTTAAAAAAAAGGATACATAAGAATTGAATTCCAACGGTTTCTACAGACTTGTATCTGTGATGATCAAACTCACGGAATACCTTCTGCTGTCTGCTTTTTACCCATGGTCTCGTCGCCGTGTTACTGTGTACTGCCCTGAACGATGCTGCCTTCTTAAGAAATCTTTGAGAACCAATACGAAGCCTACTGTTAGGACTGTAAACTTGGAGAAATTGGCTGCAGTACCACATACATTGTAATAAAAAACTCATTACATTTTACGTAGGGCGCTATTCAAATAGGGATTTTCATTTTCACTTATCCTGTATAAAAATAAATATATAAATTATCGGCAACATGAATCCTTTGGACAACATGAATTCTACGGTAACTTCATCTGATATTTTTTTTTTACGCTGTGGAAATACGAAAAAAATATTGTGTATTTCGAGGCAACTCTGTTTGAGTAGTCATCTAATTCTGTAGCAATGGCCAACTTCTTAAATTCATAGAGAAAACCCAAATGTATTTCATAATCGTGGATGTAAATATTTAGAATGTTAAGAAAAAGAAAAAGAAAGCTGTTTATGTAACAAATTAATGTCGTTAAAATTGTAATGGAAAAGAGAACCTTTCATGAATTTCTTTAATTGACTTTTTGTTCTCACTGATATGTGAGAACAAAAGCAATACAACCAAACATTTATAGAAATTGATTTTAATTACTTTCTTTTTAGATAAAAATCTTCAAAATATAGAATATGTAGTTAGTTGATGTTTCTGCCACTAGATGGCATGTAAAGTACTCGCATACGTGACAAGTAAACACGTATTAAACATAGCTACACACAGCAAAAATTGAATTTGGATTTGTTAAATACGGTATTTATTGATGTTTTTATTTGTGGTATTTACGTCATAAATTACTATTAAGTAGTTGTAAAAAGAAAATCTAAAATAATTCTG
Source organism: Lepisma saccharinum (assembly GCA_022664845.1). Taxonomy (NCBI): domain Eukaryota; kingdom Metazoa; phylum Arthropoda; class Insecta; order Zygentoma; family Lepismatidae; genus Lepisma; species Lepisma saccharinum. The sequence goes on along the minus strand of JAGDQP010057181.1, from coordinate 11,496 downwards.
CACATTCCACTTGATAAATTGAAGAAGAAAAAGAGTACTTATTTACTGTTAATAATATCGAAAGAGTGTTTCATGTTGCAGTGCGTTCACGTTCAAATACAAGTTATTACAGTCATCATCGTCCTCCGTTCTACCCGAGTTCATTTTCTCGTTATTTTATGCAAGTTAATTAGTGGATTTTATGGACTGAAAATCTTATGATATTTTTTGTAAAAATCAACGATAATTGTACAAATAAAATCAAGTTGTAATCGATTTAGCCATATACTAAATGTATTTCCTTGCGTGCATTTCAGAGTTTGATTCCAGTGAGGGTTTTCAGTTTCTGTACATGACCCAATATCGTGATGTCAACTGGGTATCAATTATTGGTATTCGAATTTAAAAGTAGCTGACTCAGGTCCAGAAAGCTGCAATGAGGGAAGTTCAAACTTTGGACGAAAGACTGGGCAAGTAAAGGGGGCTTAATGTATAAGAAGCGCTCTCTCACCACTTTAGTCATAGAAAGGCTGGAAGAGTCGAACACTGGCTGGATCTGGCACTGAAAAGACATCAAAGTCACTAGAACTGATGATAATGGGCGCTTTTCTCAAAGGAAAGTGAACCGTTGGTAGTTTGCGATTGCCTTGCATTGGTCTATGGACGGGATCTACATTGAAAGTGAAAGTGTGCTCCGAACTATTTGTCTCCACCTGGTATCGAATAAGGGCCAGAACCTCGTTCCAATCTGGATAACCCGTACAACACGGAAAGCGTCTCTTCCGGAAAACTCCTTTTTTTAAAAAAAATACACATACGGGCTGAACGAGCAACTACTACTTATACTCGTCGGGAATTGGAGAAATGACGTCCCTTACCGAGCGCTTTCCCGGAGAAGGGAGTGAGAAATGTAGCAGACGGCGCCATAGTCTGGGTATCATCCCAACATTCTGTCAGGGTGACTGATGGTGGGACTCGGAACGTACATGCCTTTGCCTACCCAGTACCGATTCGGAGTCTGCGATGTTAGCCATTCGACTACAGAAGTGATAGAATCAATGCAGGATTATTAATTTGTTTTCGTCAGCCTGAAATGAATATTAACAAATAGATTGGTGAAACTTTAAATTTACTATAAATTGTAAAAATAAATATTAGCCACTGAATAATTAATTCGGTCTGCACTATAGATACCTAAAGGCTTCAAATAAATTAAATTCATTTCACTGAAGGATTAGAATAAAGCTTCCCTATATTGTATTTTGATAAACAATAAGTTAAGAATAAAACTTTGCTTATTAAAAGAATTTAGTTATTGAATACAAAACTATTTTTTAAAGAATATCTACAAGAAAGATCTTAGCGCCATCTATTGACCAATTTTACATATAATAAGAGATTGAATACCATTGAGACAGTAAGAAAATTAAGAAAAAAGAAAGAGCGGCTCACAAGCTCCATCAAAAATTCATGTGCAATATTTTAGAAGTCAACGCTGCAAAATTAAGTTACCCAGGATCACAATACTATTGAGATGAAGTCTCCCTGCCGCATTCCATTCACCGTTTTTTTTTAATAGTCCTGTTGTCAATGTTAGTAACAAGTTTGGCAACTTTCAAGACTTTTCATTCATTCTTTTGACTCCGCCATTTTGCTTTCTTTTTCTGAAATGTAACCGTCAACAAGATTCAGAAGTTTTAAGAGACAATGTTATATACCAATATATGTACAGACAGAAAAGGCAGATAGAATGAAACCCACCCCCCGTGCACCCTCTTCTCATCTTTTGCATTCCCACCCACCAGCCCCCTCAACAGAAGGAAAAAAATCGAAAGTTTTGCAAGGATAGGGGTTTTGGGTGAAAAAAAGGGGGGGGGGTTGTTGAGGGTGAGGCGGAGTCCCTGATTTCCATTGGCCCTCCATCCATCTTGTTAGGCTGACAACCCCCTCAGCTGTCAACGGGATGCTATGTCTGTTCGCGATGACTCGGATGAGAAGGGTAACAGAAGAGAGGGTAGACATAGGACACAACATGGAGGGTGGGAACCTTAGAAGACTATCAGAGAGTAACTATAGACAGCGTCTCCAACTTAGGGATCTAAAATAGAATATCTTCAATAGCAATTCAATATTGGAAAAATTGAGGCTAGTGATTAAACTTGTAGTATTTTTACTTGTATTTATGGAATAATATCGGTATACATTGAACGTTCTGGTTTAGAATTCACTTTAATGTTAGTACAAAGCAACGATCTTGCAACGTATGATAGTACTTCATTATGGACAAATTGTGCAAATTTTGTACTATGAAAAATTATCGAACGGACGACGTTCGAGCCTCCAGATTCCACCGTTGTCAGATGACTAGACCAAAAACTGTAATCACACCTTTGAAGTGTTTGTTGGTTAGTTTTTTTTTGATCGAGTCCCTCAATAATTTTACGTTGACTGCTAGGATATAGTAATAACATTCTTAAAATCTGTGTGGGTTAAGTTCTTTGACTTCTTCAGTTATGTTACTGCACTAGTCATATGTGTGAAGAGCATTTTCTTTAATACCAAGCACTGATCTGGAGCTAGAGGCTTAGTTTTGTAGGGATTAGTGGCCCCAAATAGAAAATGATTGGGAACCTATGTTGAAACGTATGCAATATTTCAATTCAGTTGTATTACACAAATATTAATTAGCAATTTTTCATTTGAATTTGCTACGTCTATCTACAAAGTACATTGCGAAACACGAGTCAACATCTAAAGTTAGTAGATTTGTTTGTTTGTTGAGGTTAGAGAAAGATGAATATTAAAAATGATAGGACAATCTTTTCCAAGAACGAGAGTAAGAGAAGTGATATTGGTCACTCAAAATTATTTTTCACTATGATAACCAATTATTTCAAAGTATAATAATTTGCTAATCTCATTGCTCATATGTATTATTTGCATTGGACTAGTTACAAAATAATAGTGATGGTCTAAAACGGAAAAAGAGAATGCATCATCTAGTGAGGATTTTCTTAACAAAAAAAAAAAAAAAAAATTAGAAAGCAATAATATCTACTATATTCTTCCGCGGAAGATAAATACAGCAGCCGGCAACATGTAGTGTAAAGCTTAAATGGATAATTTCAGAATAGTTAATAGATAATAGTACTGGAAAATCAAACAATTTTATCTTTTTGATATTCTCCCAAAAACTTATTTTGTGTTATGTCTCCATTTAAAATTATGATATGCTATGAATGTATTTGTTAGGAGTTCTTTAATGCATTGTACTTATTAGGTTAGGTTGGGTTATTTTTCGTTACTTTATGTCACTTTAGATATATGATGTAATGTTACGTATACTATGAGTTGAGGTAAGGAATACATGCTTTGGTAAATTTGAAAGCCTCTCATTATTATTAGCAGAATAAGAACTTGTGGAATAAGACAAAAAAATTAGCTTTTTCAAAGAATTTTTAACGTGGGTCTCATTACGAAGGAATTTAGTAAATGTGTGGTTTTTTGTTTGTTAAAAAACTAAAAAGTTTTTTAAAAATATATACATAATTTGGTTCAAAATTCAGTTAGTTGGATACACTGTATGTGCATGACAGCCACTTCCCATCCCACTATAGCTTCCTTTTTGCAACATCACCTCCCCCCCCCCTCATTCTCTTATGCATGCACCCTTCTTCCTTGTCCTTCCTTCATCAACCCTCCAAAAGTGGAATACTTTCGTCCATTCTTCTGCATATCTTACCTCACCCTCATCCTCAGTGGTGTGTTCTTCCTGATCAAATGTCTACCCCCCCCCCGTCCACATCATCATGAACCTCCACCCTATCCTCGCCATTTTTTACATATCTTTTCTGTTCATCCTCCCCCCACCCCGTTCTCTTTCTTTCCTTTCTTTGATCTTTGTATGAAATGTAGAACCATTTAGAAGTCGAATTTCAATTCTGTGGGTACGATTGACTCAATCTGAAAGGATTATATCAAACTTTGAGAAGGAAAGAAGTGAATGCTACTCTTGGTAGTTAGTCATCTGATTTTATTTTTTTTCTATCTCACTCTCAAGGAATGTCCCGCTGAGATGCATCCTTATTTGCTCATAACTTATTTGTACGTTTCATTGTATTAATGTTTCTCTTTTTTGAAAAAAAGGTCTGCCTGCAACATATTGGCGAACACAGGTGGTTCTTCAAGAATGAGATCTTCCTACTTGTACCAGTGATTTGTTTCCTTTTTCAAAACAAAATATTTGTAGACGTTTCAAAATTTGAAGAGTTCTCACAATTTTTTTCCCCCCTTTAAAAATATCAAGTATCTCAAAATTAGAATTCTCACGAAAATTAAAAACAAATCTACCTGTAGATCTCTACCTAAACAAGAGATATCTTTGTTTATCAGAAACAAATCTGGTTATTATTAAAAAATATATAAAGATATCTCACAAAATTTAGTAATTCCATAGTCTTTGCACTGGAGATCTGTCTCAAAAATCAAATGTTCCCGTTTCAGAATTAGAATACATTTCAGTTCTACAAGAGATGTCTCTCTCCATCTCTCTGACTAATACGAACCATTTGTAGAGGGTTTCAGAATTAGAATTCACACCTCAATAAACTGAATTATATTGCAACTTTCTCAACTACACAAAAGATCTCTCTCTATAGGAAAAGAAAAATACTTGTACATATTTTAAAATTGTAAACACATCTCGCAAAATAAAAGCTACACCGTAGATATTTAAGTTAAAATGATATCTCTCTCGTTCGAAAACAGTATCTTTGTAGGTATAATTCAAGATAAGAAAACATATGAATTATTTTTAAATCGTATAAATCTTTAATATGTAAGAGGTCAAATTCTTTCTCAGAAACAAAATTTTTATAACTGACGGGCCGCAGTAGAGTTGTCTTAACTTTCAAAAGATCTGGGTTCGAACCCAGCCTGAAACTTTTCCAGGGGTTTTCCTCAGCCGCACGGTATTAACGTGGGGATTGAAACTAGGTCATGGCGAACTTCTTTCCCATCCCCCTTTCCCCTGCCAAATCCTGGCCGAAGCTAAAGATGCCCCAAAACCATAAACAAAATTAAAGTTTAAAATCTTCATAGATGTTCCAGAATTCGAAGAGATCTCACAACTTTAGATGAGAAGTCTTAACTATACTTAAAAGATAAATGATACATATCTTCAGCTATACAAGAGATCTCTCTCGAGAAAGAAGATTGTGGTAATTTTCAAGAATATAAAATGAATTTGTAGAAATTTCAATTTTCTTGTAGATCAACCACGATACAACTACACACTCAGTTGTATTCTTCAGTATAAAATATTTGCACAACCAGTACCCTAACCAGTTTTTTGTCTTCAATGTTTGTCCTTTTCCTCCCTTTGCTATGTGTATCTTTTATTTCCAGCTGATTTTCTTCATTCCCCTCCTCAGCCTCATTTCGAAGGCTTCTAATTAGTTGTCATTACCACTTCGTACAGTCCACGTTGTAGCTTCACACAATCCAATTGTCCAGACGAAAAAAAAATGTACAAAACTTAAAAGGCTTTACCAGTGATTCATTTGAACTCGTTTTTTTTTCTTTATTTTTTAAAGACAAGACATGCTTTCATACCAAATCCTCTATAACCCCTTTCTTCTTTTTTTTAAATATACATTTTTCGAATTCCACTTTGCCTTTTATGTTTCAAAATCTCTTTGATCATGATTCCTCTGTTCCTAACGCACCGAAACTGACGTCACGATCCGGCCACTTTTAAAACTCGTAAGACGAAGCCTTTTCACTTTAATATGTCACATTACCAGTTGGTGTTCTAGTCTCTCTCTAAGTTTCTTTCTAGTCTAAAAAAAAAAAAACTTTTCAAGATACTTTTTTTCCTTGCTACCGTAGTCTCTTTTTTCATGAAGGGGATGGGGGGGCAGTACCTCCTTCCCTATCGTCTACTCTTTCTGCATGGGATGGAGTGAGTAGGATCTTTAAAACAGGGTGAAGCCAGATGTTAGGGATAGAAGATGAATTTTATTTCAATATTTGACAGCCTTCTGCACGCCCCTTTTTTCCGTATAAGTTCACGAAAAAATGGTTCTGTCAGCTGGTTAGAATTATTGTGATTATGCTAATTCAGTGTCTTTGCCATCGTTTATAGGAGAAGATTTATATGTGGGATGGTGAGACTCGGGAAGAAAACTTAAAGGCAAAAGCGTAGGAGACTTGCAAAGGGTGGATGGCGACTAGGAAAGCTTTGAAGGAGGAAGTTTTTGGAGGGAGGGGAATCGCCTTCTCATAGCTCCCCTCACTCCCTTTCTTCTTTTCATAGCATCTTGCGCTCTCTTATCCATGCCAAAAAATCACAAGCAGTAAGCATTTTACACTTTACAGTCTTTCTTTTACTATTTTTTCTTTTTATTTAAAAAAAACTCTCTTTTTCCTTTTGGTTTAAAAAAATCCCTCTTTCTGTTATTCTCGTCTTTTCCTCTCGCCGTCTTAACATGTTCAAGTTTTTGGATACTTTGCACATCTTTTCAAGTGTCCTCCACATTCGTTACCCAAGTATTCTCCATGCCATAAACTTCTTAACGCTCCACAGTTAGATTCTTCTTCTCCCCCATGCTTCCTTTAAAATACATCGCCCCTTAACACATGCCCGCCCCTTTTTAGAAAAAGAAAAATCACTATTACAACTCAGTATTTTTATAAAAGGGAATTTATTGTCTGCAGGTAATGATTTACACCTCAGCGTAAAGGGGATAAAAGGAACAAATTAAGTAGTTTGAGGGTAATTTCGTTTGTTTTCTTCATTGCTATTTCCCTGTGATTATTATTAGTAGTGGTTAGTGGAAATTTTCCAGATGATAGGGAAAATAAAAATCAGGAAAATATAAGTTTTTCCCTCTGGCATAAAAATTACCTCCAAAATTGAGAAAATACCTCCCAATTTATTAAGTCTTTTCTTATATTTCTAAAGAATTGGCGCTGAAAAATACCCTGAAAAAGGTTCTCACTTTGAACATTTTCGTTCGTAAGAGTTTTTTTTTTTTTTTTTTTTTTTTTTGAGTTATTGAATATGGAAACAACGTTAGTGTTTTCTGGGGAATTTTTCCTAGGGAAATTTCACCTCCAAAATGTTTTCCCGGCTCTTTTTAACTATCATTAACCATAATCCTCAATATCATTTGCTCCATTTACCGAATGACTTGCCTAACAAATACACTCAATATAACAATAGTAAAATTTGCTAAACCGGCACGTCTCACATCATATTTGTTGAGTTATGACGTCATTTGTGACCATGCCTCTAGATCTGACGTTATGCCTTTTTCGAAATTTTATCAAAGGAACTATTTTTTCTTTTATTTTGAGCTCGCCTACATGATTAAGTGCCCTATTTTCCAACACCCTGTATATATTTATTTATACTGGTACAATTTCATCTAAGCCCTGGAGAGTTTTTATTTTCCTTTTTAATATAGCCGTAATTCATTTAGTTCGTTTCCGGAAAACTAGATGGAAAATAGATATACATTATGGTTTGTTTCATTTTTCTTTACGTTCAGAAAGACAATGTTACTATTGTATAAGGAAAAGAAACTAGATTTTTGTAGATTGAGGAGAAACTATTATATTGCAGTATCATATTGACAATACTTGGCTACACTAATGCTTTAAAAGCAAGTACTGTAGTAAGGTTGCAAGAAAATGCAGTAAAATACTGAAGTTTGGTGTTTATACTTACTTAAAATGTAAATTGATTAAGGCACCATAACGATCGAAAAAGAAGGGATATGTAAGGAAGTCAAGAACCCAAGACAACGTTTTCAAGTGGAGGGAAATTTCCCGAAAAACGGGAAAATTTGAACCAAAGAAAAAAGGTGAAAGGGAAAAAAATTAAATCGAGAAATTTTGTTGATTTTTTTTTAAAAAAATCCATTATTTAAAAAAAACAGAATCCTGGATTTTTTTACAAAAATCGGGAAATTTAAAAGTATTTCGAGGGAAATATTGTGACGGGAACCTGACAACTCTGGACGGGGGCCAAGAGATATGACAACATTAACGAGTAAAAATGTACGAGGTAATCTTCTATATATATAACCCGAAATATATGTGACACAAAACTGTCATATTTTGTACAAAGAAACTTCAGGTTATATATAAAAGGATTAAATCGAACTTTTTTAAAAAAATTCGTGAATGTCGCTTATACCCCTTCGCTTCTGGATTTGACATATAAAGTAGAAAAATAAACGTTACCGTAGAATATGAGGAATTCATGTTGTCCTTTCAAAAATTAACATTGAGCTGTATTCGTACGTTTAGCGAGTACATATGAGAATACGTTTTAAAGAAATAAAGGAATATCATGGCTCTGGACGTAATTTAAGGTACTGACCATACATTTACTTAGTGTGACCTAGCAATTCAGGTAAAACCTCAGTCAGAATTTAAATCATCGGGCTACGATTCAAGGTACTTTGATTACGAAGGAGAACGCGTTTCTACGCATACAACTCCACTTGATATAAATCATTTTAAGGATCTCTACATACGTATGAATTTCAGTACGTGATCATAAGTTCACAAGGATATGAATATAAGCGTTATTACAGGATATAAATATTACAGGGTAAAGTTAGTTTGTTAGAAAAAAAAATGTGATAAAACTGTTACAAGTACAATTCTAATACTGGACTGGATAAATACTGATAAACCGCTACTGAAAAGAGACTATTTTTTAAACATTGTACGTTGGAGGTGTACACAAAGAAGAGTAGAAAATAATAATATTTGTCGACTCCAGAATCCAAGGGATACAAGTGACATTACCTAATAAAAAAAAAGTTCGAGGTAATCTTTTATATATAACCCGAAATATATGTGACACCAAATTGTCATATCTTGTTTATAACCACATTAAGGTCCAAGGTTTCTTTGTACAAAATATGACAGTTTTGTGTCACACATATTTCGGGTTATATATAAAAGATTACCCGGAATTTTTTGTATTCGTCAATATCACTTGTATCCCTTGGCTTCTGAACTCATCATTTATGCTATTTATAAACATATAACAGTACTTTATGTAAAAAATAAAGTTTATACTCTTGTACAGAGATTCCTAAATTAGATTACATTTTGAAATTTTATCACGACCGTAACTGTAATAGTTTTAAGCATTCATACGTAAATGAATCGTATACAGGGTAGTCTACATATACGTAAATTTATCTAGTTAGCATTTATGTAGTTAGTGAAAATATGTTGTACAAATATTTTCTTTTAAAATAAGGAAAAAAAAACATACTGTAGTACAATCAGACTGCTTTTATGTGTGATATGAAAAACATACAGGGTATCAATTTTATATTGTTAGTGTTCAAAGGAGATTATTTTATGAATTGTGTATATCGTATTTATATGACTGTCTCGTACGTAACAGGTGTCATTGTTATTGCTGTTTTTACTATCCATGAATGGTTGTTAAAAATGTTAAAAGGAGATGAAAGATCAAGTAGTAGAATGGGTTGGCGAAAAGAGGAAGGATCTAGATCTTTCTAGATCCTCTTCGTTGTGTCTTCTGTTTCTACTGCTGAATAGGGTAAAGGATTCTGGTTTACTACTATAACAGATGACGTATTTATGTGGTGCTGTTAAATCTTCTCTGTTATTTTCTTCTTCCTTTCCGTACTACGTACAATCCATATTTAAGTAACCAAGGCAACAGTTTTATGTGTAATTTTGTTATAAATTTATAGATGTGTTCGATGGATGTAGGCATTGAAAAACAGAGTAATAGGTATAAAACATGTAATGTTATTTCAGAAAGAAAGGGACAGAGAGGTATAGTTCTCTTTCTGCTAAGGTCCTGAGAATGTTAGGGAATGTTTTAGATTTCCGAACGAGTTAATGGACTCATTATACACAAGGTGAATTGAAATTGGTGTCAAATTTTCTAGCAGAATTTTACCACCAATCAAAAAGAGAGAGAGAGAAAAAAAAAAAGGTTTATTAGAACACTGGTTCAAACTCGATTCGTTTTCAAGATCTAGAGACTCCCAATAAAAACTTTTATGATCATAAATAAAATAAATTTCTACCTAAACATGTGGTATGGAAAAACTTAAACAAAGTAACCATTAGTTTTAGGAGGTTCTTAGTTTATAACAAATCGAACACTAATTTGTCACGACGTTTCAAACAATTTGGTATTTTCTTCAGAATCACATGACGTTTCAAATAAATTAACAGCACAACTGAAAATTCAACATAAAAAAAAAACAACAACGGAAGTTGACTTTTACAATGTAAACGTATAAAACATCATATTTCCATATTGTATGTATCAAATAAAAAAAAAATCACTAACCAAAATTATGTATGGTGAATTCATAATAGGTTTCATGCAGAATTGTTCTTATGAAAATATTTTTGATTTTTTTTTTATAGAAGTCTTACTCTATGCTATGAAAGCAAAGAAAGTAAATACAGGGTATGTATAATATCATATATAATTTAAGCATATCATTATTATATTGTAGTGTTGTAGAGAGACTTACGATAGAATAATATTAAAATGATTCTTGTAGATAATGTAAATAGTTTCTTTATTTACTAGTTACGGTTCCCTTTTCATTCAATATATTTAAACCAAAGTGAATAAGACTTTAAACTGTCAATCCGAATTAGTAAGACCAAACTAATGAAATACCTGTTAAAATTTACAATATGTTAATATGCATTATATGTTATTGTATTTTCTATATTTTAATAATATAGTGATATTTTTATGTGTGTTAATTAGAAAGATATAGTTACAATGTATTGTATTATTTTTTAGAAGTGTATATGAAACCTATATGTCTTTTTGAAGCTTGGACTAAACAGGGTACTGTACTATTATATTCATCTTGTAATTCTACAAAAACATGTACAAAATGACAAATAAATAAATAAAACAACATACCAAGTGTGATTATTTAATTTTTTAAGATAGAATACCTCTCCGATTGAGCGGGAAATACATTTCTAGTAGTCATTTGCGGACATTTGTTTGTCGACAGTCAGTAGGCAAATGTTTGTGAGTTTTTCTCCCGATCGGCATAGAAGACACAGGTTGGTGTGAAGAAATAATAGCCTCATAAAGAGACGGTATAAATAATTCGTTTTAAAGTCTTGCATGTATACTGAAATCTGGTGAAGGAGTCTTCTGATGCTAGAAATCTGAGGCATATAGCTAGCCATTTACGGAGAAATTCTTCTACTCACGGGGTCCTGTTTCTAGCCTCACTATAAAAATGTCTTCAATGTCTGACGTGGTTATTCAAACAGAATTTTTAAACTCAATGCTATCCTTCAATTTAAGGTTAATGTAAAACAAAGATCTCTAACAAAAGATGGCAGCACTACCTCCGTATATATCTAATGTATTTTTATCGTTGCACGAAATTTCAATGCTGCTCCTACAAATTCAAACCGAGAGAGTTCAAACTTTTAGGGAAGAAAGTTCATAACCAATTCAAG
>JAGDQP010057180.1:0-12794 GCA_022664845.1 Lepisma saccharinum | reverse complement strand
TACTTTCATATCGTACCGATCTCAATAGGTATATATTTCTTCGAAATCTACCTAATTACGCTTCTTTCAAACAATACTTATACATTTAAAGCAGGAAACTAAACATATTTTGCTATCTCACAAGTTAAATATAATCCGTATACGCAAACATTATCGTATAGAAATTCTCAAATCGATAAATAGAAATTCTCCTATATTTATTTAGTTCTATATATTAAAAATATCATAAAATATCAATAGATATAATCTATTCTTTTATACTTAAATATATACTTATCAATATATATTTTTATATATTTCAATACATCGTAGGTCTCCGTCCCGGTTACAAATCAAAGCCCATCAGAATATTTGACTGGAGTTCCGTAATATTACATGCAAACTATAGCTTTCTCCAATATATGAAAACACAAGATTTGTCTTACCTTACTCCAAGATAACCCGGCCACAACTGCAAAGACACAAAATTGAAACTCTATCCGATAAAAAAATAATGGTTCTATCATGAGGGAATAACAAAAACAGATGGCAGCGCAGACTAAAACAAAAATTCTCACATATTCACTGGCAGCCACGCAGGGGAAGAAATATAAACACTTCCTGAAAGGTAGGGGAGCAAATTCGTAGTGGTCCAGGAAGACAACAGGCACCTTCCGTTGTTTATACAACTGTAAACATAAAAAAATTTTATTGCCTGCTTTGTTTATATTTCGTGAGAATATTGGCTTCCGCTACACCTATTTAATTACTCTTTTTTTTTTGTTCCGTGTTAACATTTTTCTTCCCTGTTTACATTTTTTTTTAACTTGAGAGGATAAAGGGGAAAGTGAAAGATTGTCCACACCATGTTAGCTGACTGTCCATTTAACTTCTCTCCAAGCGAGCTATTTGCAGCTAGTGTAAATATATTGGTAGCGTTCTGGACTTCTAGTTAATACTGGGAGAAGGCAGCCAGGTTCGAGTCTCACTGCCAGTCACCCTAAGCGAGGCTTTTCCCTGATTTCTAACGTATAACTTCCTCAGCTTGTATCATATCCTTAAATCAATGTAAATTCAATGAGTGTCCCAGTATAGAGTGTAAAGTAAGCTGTTTAATTGAAGTGCGATAATGCAATAATAATATTAATAATATTAAAATAGAGATAATTATTTAATTAAATCATAAATAAAAGGGGAAACAGTAAAATATAAGGCGGTACCATATACAACAAATGCCTAAAAAACTTGATAGTAGCTTGTTCATTGATTATTTCAAGTACTGTTATCATCAGTCAGGTGATATCAGTACACGCGAATCATAAAATGTTTAAAACCGTCAAAAATTTTAGAACACCGCCAAATCGGGACAAAGTGTAAAGGGAGCAAACAGCGGGTCTAAATTTCAGCAGTGTTTTGCGAGGCACCCTGTAGAATTTCAGTGGGGATTGCAGACTATAAGCGGGTGGAAAAGGACTCACCCACTTTTTTGTCGGTTATTGCACGATTATAACTACTGATCTGGTCAACGCTTATTAATACAGGCTTCCAATAAACGTCTGTATAACCGATATAGGGGTTTAGATTTACACTTGATGTTAACTTATCTATTCCGTCAGTACTATACGACTTTAGAAGGATTGATGTATGTTTATAGTGCTAATTCTACTTCGTCATTTCTGTAGCGAGGTTCTAACTCTTGTTCATGTTTTAGATAATTTGCTTAGAAGTTTTACACAGCAGTAGACAGAACGAGAAAAACAGTAACTACGGTAGTGTAAAGAGAACTAATACAGACGGACAGGTACTTACAATACAACTAAAACCATTCTATCAATACAAAGAAAGGAATAGTATTGATACACCTGGCAAGCAGAGCTAGGTCGATTTTGTGGATCTACTCAGAAAGATACCCCTTAAAAATAGTACTGCGGCAGATCACAGCCACCATGTCCCAGAATGGATACCCACAACCAGGTCTCGCAAGGGAAATTTTTACGAAACGGAATGCTTTACCTTCTTTAGCATGCCATTGTGCTATTTTAACTATGATTACCATATTGACGAGACAGAACAGCAAGGTTTCAGCTATTCACGAACCAGAATGGCGTTCCGGTTTGCTCCGGTCCATTTCGAGCCCTGCCCACAATATATCATATGTGAAAACAAATCCAATACAAGTAAAGATGATGACAAAAGGCAAATCATGAGCATAGACTCCCGTGCTACAACAAACGATTAACAGAATAAGAGCCAAGTTCAAGTGCAACCCACATTCCAAGTAAATATGTCCAATTAAATATGTATAGTGTAATAATACTGTTTTATCCACTCTTCCTGTCACATTTACTAAAACATGTAGGATACCTAATGAGAAATTAAAGGATAAGAGAAAGGCATAGAAGGATAGGAAGATAAAAGATAATACTTGATAACAATCTGGAAGAAAATAGTCATATCGTTTTTGCCTTGTTTGGTTATGTATTAGCTCTACATTACATAGTAGATGAGATAACGATAACGCTCTATAAATTCACTCCATGATAATTTTATGGGCATTACACGCATCCTTTATTTTTCAAGTGACAGTCAGCGTGACACACTTTGTAAGTAGTGTAAAGTAAACATATGTGTGTTGAGAGAGACAGGCAGAAGACACAGCCGTAGTGGCGAAACTTTCTTCCTATATACATTTGTGAAACGTTACAGTGCTATTACTTTTAAGAGAACGATAGTATTCGTTTCTGATAGTGCCGTTTCCCTATTCTCCCATTCAATACAGAATCTCACAAGAACTCATCCCTCACCCATTCGTCCTCGCCTTTTTCGGAAACGCACACACGCTCAGATCTCCGTACACATATGCACAAAGTGACTCTTTCATTGGATTTTTGCTCTCTGTTATTCTATAAGGCCCTCTCTGTCTATATGCCTCTTTTACTATCTCCACCCACCCCGCCCTCAACGACACTTGCGAGATCATTTTCTCACTAAAGAAAAAAATAAATATGAGATAGCATGGCGCTATGGCACGCCCTGTAGAAAGCGGAAGACATTCTAAGTTTCTAACCATATTCCAAGATAACTGTCAGCTGATGTCTCTCTCTTAGGAGTTTCTTGAGAACTTGAGGACCCATCTGGGAAACGAGATTGACGTCTCCGCTGGTGTGCTTCGCTCTCCAGTTGCAAAATGGACCAATCAAATACAGAAAAAAGAGGAATGGGAGAAAGACAGACAGAAAGACAGAAAGAAGAGGGAAGCTGAAACACATCACAAAAACATAAAAGAAACAAAACCCACCCTCTCTCCCACACAACACACACACACACGCAGAGAGAGAGAGAGAGAGAGATGTTCACTGCTGTTTTTTGATGACCAGTTTGTTCGTTTTATTTCTTTTTCTTTCTTTTGAAGAACTCAAAAAATCCCCCTTGTGGCCAGTTGGTGAGACGATGCAATCAAATTTCATTGAATGTCTCTTTTCATAAAATGGCCCTCGAGATGTAACGGAACACCCCCAATTCCTCAACATCACTCCCACCTCCTCTGACGATATTCGCCTATAAGAACCACATCTGTCTGCAACTCTTGTTTACACACTAGACTCACACAGATTGAGTACATGCTGGAGGTGTAGTTTATTGGATAATACATTTGGCAAGAAGAATCTCTTGGATGCATGTAAAGATAAGATTATCAGTCCTGATCATCTATGTGTTGCCACTACAATATTGCGGTAGGTAAGTGGGTTTTCCAGTCCTTTTTGTTTAACGTCAATTATTCAACTTTCGGTGAAGGTAAACAGAAATTAACTTTCACGGACCAAAGTTTGTTTCGTACTTGAAAAAAAAAAAAATGAGTACAATTAGTTTTAAATAAATGCTAGTATAAAATAAATTCAGGATTGTGTACAGACACTTCTGGGTCATTGTGTGTAAACACAATCATAAAGTTACTACTATCTAAAATCCACTATTGAAATACAGAACAAACTTTGCTTCGTGAAAATTAATTTCTGATTAGCTGTACTGAAATTTCAATAATTGACGTAAAATGAAAAGTGGGAAACTGACTCGCATTGAACCTTCATAATAATAATAATAATAATAATAATAATAATAATAATAATAATAATATCAGTCTAGAAACATTTTCCTTACATTTACTTCAATATCGATTTAAAATATACTAATTAATTTGTTATTTATTTCTTATTTCCATCGGTACAGCTTATACTTGCCGGGATATAGAACTTCAAGCCACAGATGGCATGATGAAAAATATGCATAGATTTTTAAATTTTTATTGATACATACTAAATTAAAAGAGCTAAGTTCCGCTCTGTTAGAGCCGAAAAGGGCTCACATTTACAGTGAATTTTCATCGGAGAAAATATGAGAAATTTCCGCTCGAAAAAGATGAGATTTATGGTAGTCCATTCAATGGGAACGTAGACATATTTTATAAATGAATTTCCATCTTTTCAAATAAAGTTTTCATCTTTTGAACACGAAAAATATGCAATAAACTTTTTAAGATGTGAAAAGATGCAAAAGGGAACATTTATTCATAAGTAGTAAGAAAGAAAAGTAATGTACTTGTGGATGAAAAAGAGAAAGAAACAACTAGAACTAGTGGAGATTTGAGCCCGGTACCTTTGGGCAGCTATCCAAACCCTTAAATAGGGGTTATCCAACAAAGATAATACGTCTTCAAAAGTGTTCCTTTCGTCTCGTCAGGTACTGGAGAACAACGTTCAAAGATTTCTGGTACCTAACGTCTTCTGGTATAATTTTGTCACTGTGAAAAATTTTCAGGTTTGCTGTTATCATTTTTAACTAAACGTATCGCTATAAATTTCACAGTATAGCTTAGTGTTTAGATTATCTTCGTTGTTACAAATGGCGGAGAACAAAGTTATCTAGTAGCCATGGTGCATGATGCATTGTAAATCATTCTAAAAGATGAAAAATAATCCACTGTAGACAGATGAGAAATAGAAAAATAAACCACTCTAAAAAGAAGAGAAATCGAAGGGAAAAGACTCTTAAAAGATGAGAAATCGCTTTTTCAAGTTTGATCGGGATGACCGTAAACCATAGTGCTGTTACCGCTTATAAAATTAATTTTAACCTTAATCTTTAAAGTTTGAAGAATCAATGAGAAATTGAGCTAAAGTTAAAAAAATAAATTATATTCAAAAGAACTGATTTACATCTAAAAAGAATACATTTTCCAGCAAAAGCGTGATTGTTTTGTTGGAAAGCACTCTTTTCGATCGAAAATTCCTCTCTACAAAAGAGTGGTCTCTCTTTCCGCTCTAAAAGAGTGAAACTTCCGCTCTTTTGATTTAGTGTCTATTGTATAGCACCAAAATGTCTACGGTGAATTACACTCGGTAAAGACAGTGTACATCTATTCATCTGTATTGATAGAAATCTGATGATTCTTTAGTTTATGCCAGATCTCAACCAACGGAACGAATCAAGCAACGAAAACAATGGTAGTCACATTTAACCAGCAATTACGCGAACAAAATCTATGTGTATGGGCGAACAAAAGTCTATGTGCTATCTTTTAACATGAAACATAGACTTTTGTTCGCGCATACGTCTCAGTTATTACCAAATGGCTGTTACTCGTTTTATTCATATTAATATCTCCATGCAATCTCCCGCTCAAGCAGTGTATTAATGAGTGTTACCGCTTTGGTGATGTTCTACGCAATTGTATATCTAACACTCAGCGATGTAAGAAATGCGGTCAAGGTATTACCGCGTAAGCAATAATTTACCATATTGCTTCAACTGCCATCATCCCCAAGCGGTGGATGACGTTTGTTGTCTTGAAAGGGTGCGTCAAAAAGTGGTCATCCAATTGGTGGTCATTAACCATCTTTCGTGCAGCGAAGCTTCTAAACAGGTTCTGAAAATGTCAGGTTCGTTTTCTAGTACAATGATAATTCCCACAAAAAGTGCAGCTTATCAGATCTATCTCCAACACTACTTATTCTAATTCCAAATGAGCGTCCCCTTGTATATCAACTGCTTCTCCAACTTCGCCTACTAAATTAAAATGTCCAATACAAATTAAAAGTGTTAAAAATTCAAGACTGGAACAGGTGGATGAGCATATGGTTGCTATGCTTATTCAAATGGTACCTCGTCAACGATTGACCGGAATCGATCCTGTTTTTACTTCCTCTCAAGATTTCCCACGGGCAAGTACAAAGGATACTATGAATCACGAAACGAACACAGAGGACACTATGAATCACGAGAAAATAACATATCATACAGTGAAGAAAATCGATACTGGAATTAATCAAAGTATTGACAATTGACAGGCAGCTACTATTGGACAAAATGAGAATAATAATATTACTATGCTAATAATATTATTTGCGTATATTTATATTATCACCATTTGCTCATATTTATTCTTGGTGATAATTCCCCTTAATTGTTCTACTTTTATATCTATCGATTTTTACCTATTAGAGTGGAATCTACATAACATTCGCAATAAGTTATAGGCAGTACGGTTTCTAGCGAATTTTCTTATCCACACATTTTTCTTTTACAAGAAATTTAGAACTCCCATGAATGCCTCATTCATATTCTAGACTATACCTCTCTTAAACAACCAAGACGAGCCGAAAATATGGAGTATAGCGATAGAAATTCATAAATCGACACCATATACAAATTGATTTACCAGATAATACACACTTTTCGAGAATTCAGTTACAAGGCATTAATGTCACAATTTACAAATTGTTAATATATACATTTCGTGGATACAATTTTGGAATTCTTTAAGATTTTCCCAATAGTACCGTCATATCAGGCGGTCCAAATACAAGACACCCCTTACTAGGCGGTTTCAATTATAATCAAGCAGGATATAACATTATCGATAGTTTATCACACAGCCACTATGTTTACCTTAACGATGTTACTGCTACGAGAGTTACACTTCCTACTGAAAGGCCTAGTGCACCAAATATTACTCTTTTGACACTAAACTTATGTCTAAGATCGAAATGGGAGGTATATAATAATCCTTTAAGAAGTAATCAGCAATTTTGACTACTATGACTTCCGATAGCTTTATCTAGTTCAACTCCGCCACATAATAAAATATATCCTAAGTCTTCTTACCTTTCTTCTAATATAATTTTAAGCTGTGAAGTATCGGTACAAAATTTCCTTTATTTTCCAATTTTAAGGTTTCCGTTCATTTTGGAAATAATGGCAAGTTAAAATAAATCTTGAATTCGTACGAATAATCATTAACAAGTATGACGATAAATCCTTACAAATTTTTTTACGCTCGTATGTCGCCCGAACCTATCTAATAATTCAATTCATGTTTCTAAAGTTATAAGGAATATAGAATGTTTTCATCCCAAGCAGCAGCAGCAGCATCTAGCTAAGTTTGTACGGTCGTAGATGTATGACATTTGCAACGCTAGAAGGATAATATAACATCTTCATCTTAATAACACGTAATGGAAACCGACCATTTGTTTCTGTCAGCAATAGTAGCCGCCCGAACGTGCAATGCGATGAATCGTAGCGATGGGTGCTATCTGTGAAATGAAAACCAGAGTTTGCTCACTTACAGTGAGATTCGCTGTCTTCTAAAGTTAATGCTGAAATAAATCACTGGGTAATTTTCATATTGCTATTGTTTTTTGTAATATATATTTACTTAGATAATGAGTTAAATAATATAAATAATTAACATTGCACAGTATTATTTGTTACTGCAATAAGTCTACTTAATTCGATTTAACCCTTCAGAATTTACTTGTGAACACTTTTGCTTTTCAGAATCAGTTACCTCTTTCGAGTAGAACTGAATTTCTTACGTGGTTTACCGAAAGAAATTGTTACTTAGGCTTACACGTTTGAATTAATTCATATTTAAAGGAAGTAATATTTCAAACATTTGTTACAAAATCTGAATGTTAATTTACACATTCCTCTTGAAGTTCAGGGTTCAAAATAGAAACACCGAAATTACTACCTGTTTATTAATTTG
Organism: Lepisma saccharinum; assembly: GCA_022664845.1. Lineage (NCBI taxonomy): Eukaryota > Metazoa > Arthropoda > Insecta > Zygentoma > Lepismatidae > Lepisma > Lepisma saccharinum. Next base: position 4,768 of record JAGDQP010057180.1, on the reverse strand, counting down.
AAAATTGTTGTTTGAATTTTCACTATTCTACAAGTGCTACTCAATTTATATGCACCATGTTATTGAATAGTTATTTATTTCAGTTTTAAGTTTACATAAAATACTCCATGTTTACTGGACAAGGTCTACCTGCCTACTAGTTAATTCTCAAGGGCCCGCAGGGCCACCCTGACCGGACTTCTGGCCACTTAGGCCACTTTCGTCCTTTGATTTATTTATTTATTTATTTATTGAGTATAAAGGTGATGATTGAGATGAGACGAATCGCACTCTGCAACAGGACCCCCAGCACGCCCAAACTAACAACCAGCAAAAACCCAGGAATTAATCTCCCAATTTTTGCAAGATTTCTATTTGAAAATTAATGTATAAGAAGTGCACATAAAATGTGTAGTTTTTATCGTTGAAACGAAAGTTTAAGTATAAGTATTACTGTTGATTCGCATTTTTATTGCACAGGATTTCTTTAAATTCAATCCAAAAAGAATTGATTTATTTGATTTAATTAATTAAATTTAATTAATTATAATTCAATTTAATTAAGTTAATTAAAATTCTAAAATAAAATGAGGGACGACAGTTATAAAGAGATTTAGGAAAAATCCAGGAATAGGTTTATATTTGGTTTGAATTGAAATTAGGTTAAAGTTTAAAGTTTGGTGATAGCAGAAGCTAGTTATCTATAAGTTGGATATCTCTTATATCTCGTGTATCTTAAGAATCTTATACATCCATGGGATATCGCTCGTAAAGTTAATTTCATTCCTTGTCCTTATTTTGTATGGATTTTTACTTAACATTCCTTGTTTCGTAGATATGCATGTACTGAGTTCTTCATTTTGTAAAAAGGTTCGTTTCCAATAAAAATATGATCGTCTATCGATTTGACAATATTTATATGTCGATGAAAAAATTCTTCCGCGGTTTGATTTAAAGTTGATTGGAGCCTATCCATATTTTCCATAGGTGTGATCATAGAGAGCACGGTGGAAACCCAGTTCAGAATAGCCTCAGTGTGCTCATTGTTGAAATTGTTTTGAAGTTTCGAAGAGTCACTGTGCGCTTTATTGCTCAGATTCAAGATTGGCATATTTTTCTTGCTGTTTGTTTCAGTTTTGAAAATTTTATTTTGATTGATCTGTTTGCCTTTGTAAGGTCTCAATGGGCAATTAGAAGCCGCAGTTCTATGTCCGTTCTTTTTGCAAGAGGCACAAAATGTTTTGTTAGGAATGACGTTGCATGTTTTACTGATATGGTTTTTACCGCATTTGAAGCATGTAGGTGGATTGTTACACTTCCCTCCTGTGTGATACTGAAAACAGATAGTGCATGGATAAGGTCTGGCATTATTAAAGGATTCTTCCACATTGTAACGAGTGAACCCTATGGTAATTCCATTGATTATGAGTTTACTAACTAATATCGGATCTTTTGTGAATAGTCTAATTAACGGAACTGGGCCTTTGCTATTACGAATTCTTATTGCATTTGTGATTGGACAAGGTCTAGAAATGAACTTTTGTTTTATAACAATCATAGGAAAAATCTTGTGAACTATAACCTAGGAGTTGGTGAGAAGTCTACTGATTTCGCTCAATCTCTAATGAGTATTGATATAATTATCTTTATTTAATCTTTTCTAATTAATTCACTATATTTTCACTTGCGCCCAAATATGGTCGTCATAATATTATATTTCATGTATGCACAGAAAATGCTAATACTCAGCATCTTAATACCTATAATACTTGAAGTATGAAGAGTAAGAATTCTTTTAAATTAATATTTGAATGTCCATTTTACCGAAATATTAGAAACTAGCTGGTCTACTAACAATTATAGAATATTGCTTACTTGACAAATAAACACATTTTGCCAGTTTTATAATTCACTTCTCTTTCTTGTTGAAATATAGTTCTCAGTAAATTGGACAACAATTTATATCCTTGAACTACTAATTCTGTAAATCAAACTTAACTGATTTAGGTTTATTTCACTCCAACTAACCTATACAACTTTAACTTTAGGTTATATGCAGTTTAGTCTCCTTCATACCAAAAAAATGCATTATGACAATATATATAATCTTAGTATAGAGAACATACTATCGTTATAGTCAGTCGACAAGAATCAACGCATATTACTAAATTTAAAGAAAAGAAAGTACTTTTCTATCATAACAAATGTATTATCATGTATAGAGTTTAGTCTCCGATAAGAAATATTATATATATAGTTTTCGTGAGTGTTTCTTATTATTAATAAATGTATTTTCTTCTTGGTTATAAATGTATTTTCTTATTCTAAATTGTCGATTTGTGGAAAAAATATTTCGACAAGCGTCTTAGAGTACATAACGGGGAACAAACAGAAGAATGTGAAATTTATACCACACAATCATGATACCCGAACCTAGCAAGATCGAGATCCAAATGTCGATACACAAAGTGGAAAAATTTCAAATCACCAGCCGAATTCGTTAAAGCGGGAGGAACGGCACTTATCAAGGAACTACATATATTGATAAGTGCTATATGGAGAAAGGAGGAGCTTATAAAGGAATAGAAATCCTCAATAATAATTCCGATTTACAAAAAATGGTGATAACTATACTGTAATAATTACCGCGGAATCTCATTACCTCCAACCTGTTACAAAGTATTAAGTAATATTCTGTTAACACGCCTAAGTGTATACGTAGATGAAATAATTGGAGACCACCAATGTGGATTTTGAAGAAATAGATCCACATTGGACCAAATTTTCGCCTTGACACAAATATTGGAGAAGAAAAGGAAATCCAATGTACCTTTTCACCAGCTATTCATTGATTTTAGAAAAGCATATGATTCTGTCACTGATTCTATAGGAAAGCATATTATTCTATCACAAGTTAAATTTATACAGTATCCTGATACGATTTGGAATTCTGAAAAAAAAAAACTGTTCAACTAGTGAAGATGTGTCTCAGCAACCCCATAAGCAGAGTACGGATAGATAACAATGTGTCATATAGTTTAAAGAATCGCAACGGATTAAAACAAGGCCATGCCTTATCACCACTACTGTTTAACTTTGCGTTAGAATATATTTTAAAAATTAAAGGGGACAAAAAGGAACTAACATTGAATGGTTTTAATCAACTGTCCGTATACGCGGATGATGAAGATTTAATAAAGGCCGATATAGATGCACGACAAAGTAACATCGATGTCTTAGTAGAAGCGTGCGATGGGATAGGTTTTGTTGAGAAAACAAAATGCATAACAACAAGCCGGAACACAGGAAATGAAAACATAATAATTAATGATGAAGTCATAGAGAAAGTAAACAAATTTAATATTTGGGAACATATCTAAGAAGCAAAAATGAGATCACGTTAGAAAAAAAATTCGGTTGTATCAGGCAATGCATATTTCTGCTCAGTCCAAAATCTTTTAACATCGCGAATGATAGATATCAAGGAAATTTAAATTGAAAATATACAGAACGGTTGGGAAAGTTGGAGTACGACCCTAACAGATGAACATAAAGTACGAGTGTTTGAAAATAAGATATTGAAAAAGATATACGGGCCGAAAGGGACAATATGACCCGAGAATGGAGGAGACTACATAATAAAAAAAATCACGGACTGTACGATTCACCAGATGTGTAAGAATAAAAATATCGCGACTACTAAGGTAAGCAGGCCATGCAGCTCGGATGGGGGAAAAACGAATATTATATTCTGTCCTGGTTGGAAGGCCGGATGGAAGGAGACCATTGGAAAGACCGAGACGTCGTTGGGAGGACAATATTAGAAAAGATCTTCGAGAAGTAAGTGTTTGTGATGAAAACTGGCTTGATGTTGCCCAGGATAGACTCCAATGGCGAACATATATTACTGTGGCGATGAACTTGAGAGTTCCGTAAGCCATAGAGTCTGTTAGTTAGTTTGTCATTTTTCTCCTTGAGACAAATCCATTTTCATATTGACAAGCATAAGGTCAGATAACACGTTTTTTAAGACTTTCACATCGTATGGCTGACACTTTATTAATAAAGCCCTTTTCGGATATTCGTAGTGCATTTATTTAATTATAGGCAATGATCTTTTTTTATCCTTCCTACTAACACCGTCGTGGAATCTTATTTGATATTAAATTACAATGCTCATAATAAAAATGTTATAACATTCTTCTATAACTTCTATTGCGATGACAATATACGTCTAATCTCTTTATTTGGATTTAAAATTCTTTGTTGTACACGTCAAGCAGATTGTTTTCCACGTCCGTCTCATGTCGATAATCCTCTTAAAGGTACATTCCATCTTGCACGAAGTCTAAACCCATTTTCTTTACTCATTGTATAGTGGATTGAGAGAAGAGGCCATACATTTTTGGTCTAGAAACCATTGTGGAGTAATTAAAAGAACCAGATTAGCGAAGCTTTGCACAATCATGTATTAAATATTTGTGCTTTTGATGGCAGAACTAAGGGAAACGCACCAATAATGGACATTTTAAGTAACTTTTCACCATTATAATCTTTAACTCAAATACAGTTTAAATGTATTGATCAAATGAGAATGTTACACGTTCTCCATTCTTTCTTGTAGTGATTTCTAGCCATTAATTTCATTAACATACACTATTTGAGAGTAAATCACTGTTTTTGTCTAACATTGTTTTTGTGCCAGTGATGGACACGGAAAAACCTGAATGTTCCAGTAGTGGACACCCGGTAATTTACATACTGCTCAGCTCAAAAAAAAAAAAAAAAA
>JAGDQP010057179.1:0-12794 GCA_022664845.1 Lepisma saccharinum | reverse complement strand
TTCACTATCCCAGACGCCCCTCCGTAACCTTTGTGGACTTCAGGAAGCAAAAAAAAAGTGGTTTGAATCTCAGTGTTAACACATTTTTCGAAGAAAAAGGAAGATGGTCCGAGGTACAATGCAAAACCACTTCCGACCTGGAAGGCTAGAAATCTGATGGAGTATTTGTAGTATTTGTTGGTCATAAAATACATGTACATGTAACAATGAAGGATAAGTCATATGGACTCATATCGTAAATTAAGAACCATCATATCGTGAGTATTCTTCTGTTGCATGTTTGTGCTAAATCTTATGTTTTAGGTGGATTTAGTGATGAGTTATAGCGTATTATTGTGGCAACCAGTGATGGCACGGGTGATTTCGTGACCCGGCGACCCATCCAGACCCGGTGACCCGGAGTGACCCAACCAGACTAGGTGTCTTGGCCATATCTGATGACCCGGTCTCCCACGCGAATTCGTCACCGGCAGAGCCGACAGTCTACCGTAACACATTGATAAGGTGATACCAACAGAGCTCCTTCGTAGCCTCAAAGCAAGCTATTTCGTCTTTGCTTCGCGTGATTGTAGGTTCAAAACCTCGTTACCCGAGTAGGTGTTTGGATGCCGCTTTAAACTGTAAGTGATTAAAAATTGATCAAATATGGGATTAAGTAATGTTGAACTTCAAACAGCCCTATATAAATATTCACTGTCTTCGTGTTGCATTTGCACCGGTTCCAACGATATTAAACAAGTACAATATTTTATTTCCAATTCTTGTTCCATTGCAAAACAAAAACAATGTCACAGCGGGTCTGTGAAGCTAGATACAGACCAAGGTGACCAGGGTAAAAATTGTGACAAGTTACTCGGTAACCCGTGCCATCAGTCATCACTGCAGTGCTGAAAGATATTAAATGAACTAATTATTTCATCCATGTAAACCAATATATATAGTTGTAATAAATAAAAAGCATGCTTTGTATTTGTCAAGTTCTTCATGAGGTGTCCGGGTCAGTGGGTCACCGGGTCACTCCGGGTCTGAGTGGATCACCGGGTCTGGGACGCCAGACCCGGTGACCCGGACAAAAATCGTGACCCGGTGACCCGTGACCCATGCCATCACTGGTGGCAACAATAGCTTGATTTCAACAATGGTTAATAATGAAAAAATTGATATGCGATTGTACTTAGTTTGCACATGTTTGGATATCGAGAAATGAATCAAATTCTTGTTTTTTATCTGCATTTGGCAGTGAGTTATTGACAGTCATTGTCGTACAACAATACACTTGTATTAACAATGAACAGTTGATCAAATGAAATTTTCAAAGTTCTGTAATCTTTGGTTTCTAATCTTGCATATTTGTAGTATTTGTAGGTCGTGGGATATATGAAGTATTGTTGACAACTATAGCTTGATTCCAACAATGGTTAACGATGAATCGAAAATCTGATATCCGGATGTAGTTGGTTTGTACGTGTTCTTTCTTCTTTACTTTGGACATCGAGAAATGGGTTCATTCTTTGTCTATATCGATGTTTGAATTAATTAACTTAGTTTCAATTCTTGTTTCTGTATCAGTATTTGGCTGTCAGTTATTGACAGTCTTTGTTGTACAACAATACACTTGTGTTAATGAACAGTTGATCCAATGAAAGTTCAAAATTCTGTAATCCTTGGTTTTTAATCTTGCATAATTGTGAAGTTTTGTGTATTTGAAGTATTTGTTGGTTTTAAGATTTATGTAACCATTGTTGTCAACAATACCTTGAGTTAACAATGAACGATAAGTCATATCGAAAATATAGAATGCTTGTGTCCTAAGGATTGGTGTGTTACACGTTTGTGCTACATCTTGTGTTTTTATGTCAATTTAGTGATGAGTTATAGCTTATTATTGTTGGCAACAATAGCTTGATTTTAACAATGGTTAACGATGAAATTGAAAATCTGATATCCGGATGTACTTCGTTTGCACGTGTTCTTTCTTCCCTACTTTAGATATCGAGAAATGAGTTCATTTTTGGTCTGTAACGATTTTTGAAATTTAAAAAAAATACAATTAAAGAGATAGGGCGTTTTGAGCGCCATCTAGCTTTCGAGATTCACATTAAGTTTGCCTTTAGATCAACCTTAACTAACTGTTGATAGGACGATTTTTATTACGTTACGAGTGAAGGGAAAAAATCGTCAGAAAGCGAACCTATTGTCATGAAGCAAGGTAAACATGCGTTAAAATGTATACCCTTCATGAATTTTTTGAAATTTTACTTATGGCGCTATGGGCCTCTATATTAGGATGATGAGACTTTTTTAACGGCTGCCCTTTTTTCGTCGTGATCCCGGTTGTCCAGGCAAATTGTTACCGGGACAGCAGATGTCCCTTTTATAGCTACAAAGAAATCGCCAATCTGTTCACTTAACTCTTTTCTCAAATAACTCCCAACAATCGCTTGATAGGAGACAAGAAATAGAGGAAGTAGGCGTGGCATCATACCTTATGTTGTCTTAGTAGTTTCTGAGTTGAAGTTGTCAAGAGACGGACAGAGTGGTTGAGTAAGGATTCACAGCACTTGCTGCTATATGCCTGAAAAGGATCCCCTTTATTACTATATTAATTCTCCTAAATTGCTTTGAATAATCCTTTTAATCATTTCAAGTGTAGTTTAAAGGATAGATTTCTTTGTTTGAGAAAAAGATTTAAACAAAAATAAATTTTGAATGGAATAGCTTTAAATAGGCTTTAACTTTTAATTTTTTTGCAATACTAATTAATATATGGGTCAGTATCATGCTCAATATCCTCGATAAAAACGTTACACATTATGTATTTTCTTCACAACTGTTTAAAAATACTTTTGTGTTGATGAATATTTAATATTTTGTTGGTGTTGAACAAAGAATTCACCAACGAACATCACAACATTTTACTAATGAACTTCATTCATAATTTCTCTTAGTTTTCGGCAAATTATACAGTATATTTAGTAGCTTGTGAAATACCGAATGTAAAATTGGCAATGTGACTCATACAATCTTAAATCACAGAAAAAGGTTCAAACGATAAGACTTGGCTAGACTTGAGCAAGGAAACAATTGCCACAGTTGATTGACTCGCTGCCTATTAACAACGCAAGCTATAATCTGTGACGTAATGTTACGCGTTGACGCCCAGAGCAAAATGCTCAGAGCTGTCAGACCCTTCAATAGTCAGTTCCTGTATCTAGCTAGATTGATGTTACGATTCAGGTTCGAACCCCTTGAAAGGCACACACTTTCTTTCGTTAAAATCTTTTTTACTTTTTTGTGTTACTATTTAGTTCTAATTTCGGTTTTGAATGTGCTTGTTTTAGCTTTTACGTGTATTTTTCGTTTTGTATCGTTAACTTAATAAATTACCAGGCATAAACGTATTTTCCTGGTCGGGATTTCATTAAAATACCAAATTATACTTTATCACTTACTAGCTGATTTGCCCACCCGTTGGTGCGGGGTGATTAAAATGTTAGCAACAGTCATCGGGACTATCACCAATACTCACTTCCCGTGGCGGGCAGCGACCTTAACTTTGGGAGTTTTGGAGGGCTGGAATTTATCGTAACTGGAATTTCCGGGGGATACGCCCATGGTGCATATCTGTTACGGTTGTTACTACTACTACTACTATTGAATTGAATTGATTTTTATGACCTCTAGTCATTTAAGGCTCAGGCAGACTACTACTACTAGCCAGCAAACCAAATGCCGACCAAGACGGCAAAAGGTTGGGGGTTTTGGTCGGGCCGGTGTTGGGGATACATAGAACTCGGACTTGTGGTCGGGAAATAGTTGGGGGAAGGCCGTCGTGCAGCCACAAGTGGCGTTTTGTCGTCAGACCGTTTCCTGGCTTCCGCCGAACTCTGACTTACCGGCATAGTAGTAGATGCCAGACTTTCTTACAATTTGAAACCGGTTAGTAACCTTCCTATCTGGATCTATCAGGCTGTGGTGGTTACAGAGAGGTGGTAGAGGGGTGGAATAAGTCCTCCAGAACTATGGAGGCTCTATATGTAATATTGGAGAATATTAATGAATTATTTTTTTTAATTTGTTGGCCCGCTGCTATCTTGTTGTTCGTTGACTGCCTCGTTGGCCGGCCCGCAACCGATGATAGGACAAAATTGTTTGCAACATATTAAAATCATATAACGTTTTGGAAATGAATGTTCAAATGAAGTTATTAATATATAATTATAACGTTTTCCCTTTTTACCCTCTACTCTTCCTTGGTTGTAGAAAAGAAATTTGTTTATTAACATAAAAATAGTTTGAAAACATTTTCTTTCCGTGAATTCTTTCATTGGAAATTCTGCGGGAGATTTATATGCTCTTGTTGGCTGTCTGTCTAATACTGCTAGTCTATTTGAAACAAGTTTTCTGTGTGAACTCTTATGCTCTGCGTCAGTGAATGGAGATTTTTCTTTAGCCAATAGAAAAACTGGCATTGAAACTGTTCTTTGAGGCTAAGGAATTATGTTTGCTTTTTTGTTGCAATATAATTTATTGGCGGTTTACCGCTATTTTGGAGAAACTGCTTTAATGTGTAAAGTTATTTACTACTGGAAAATAAGTGCTCAAGAATGGTCTTCGTTTTGTGAGTGATCGGTAAGAAAGAAATCAGCGCCTGAATGCCTTACTGTCGCCAGCTTGTCTAATGGTTCTGAAAGGCGAACATATTTTCTGAACAAAATTATAAAAACATTTGTCAGTTTTATTGGGAATCTTTAAAAAGAAAAGAATATAGCGGTATGCGTTTTAAAAGTTGATTTTTAATGAGATTGAAAGAAGTTCCCACGTATAGGATTTTTAGATTGTAATCACAGGCAGAAGCAGCTAATTATAGAAGTTCTCATAAATATGTTATTTATTACACGGTGATAGAAATGTCTTTTGAAATGTAACGGTGTCTTTCTTTTTTCTTGTCTATCAGAAGTTCTGAACTAAATACAAATTTATAACAGCCAGGAGACATACTGTCCTTTGTGGAAAGCTTTTAAAACCAATGAGATTAGTATTCTTTCGTTCACGGACGATAAAAGAAAATTCTGGAAAGAAGTTGCAATTATATAAATAGTTTGAACTGAGCGAGTGGCTTTACTGTTTGACCTGTTTTCTAGTTGAGAAGTGACTGAATTCCGTTCTGCAGTACATGTTCAACTTGGACCTCGTGTTACAAGATTACTGACATTTGAGAAATAGTAAGTACTTTATTTTAACTTATTTTTAATAGATCTTGAAGAAAATTTTCCTTATGATGGCCTCTGCATCACAATTTAATTAGTGCGAATCAGAAATATTTATACCGCAGTCGGGATTCGAATGCCAGATTGCTTCTTTCATTATAATTTTTAATGTTTTATGAATAATTTCGGAAATGATCGGCTGTAGGATTTGAAGCCAGCACATTTGAGTCAATGGATTTTTGCATTTTGATGATAGAACTGGGAATAAAGTAGGGAAGGAACTTGAGTAATTTTATGATAATTTAGATTCTGCTTTGTGAAAGTATTTAGTAAAGTTTGATGTCACCGCCGGGAATATCTAATTTGAGACGGATAAATTTCAATAAAATAGTTTCTCTCTCTTTAAATCACAATTTCTAACACCGTCCATAATGTAAAACGACTGCTTTACTACGAAACTATAGTGACCGGATTTCATTTGAAAATACACAAATAGTTATTACTGCTGGGCAGCAATGGGAGTGGAATTTGGTTGCCTACACTTTATCATAGACGGGGGGCAATAATGTATAGTCATGATGGATGTTTTGTCCAAACGCAGCTTTTGACCTGAAGCTCTAGGTGAACCAATTGTGGTTTATCAGTCCTTATATTAGTTGTCGACACAAAAATTAACGTAAATAGTTTTGTTGTTTGTGTTGCTACTCATAATACACTTGCTATTGATAATAGTTATGTAAATATTCAAGAACCATCAACAGAGGGAAATGAAGAAACATACTTTTTAAATATTTCTTATACACTTGTTGCTAATTCATTCCAAATGCTTGCTTCTTAGAAGAGAATATTTTTTTCAAGCAAGCACTTTAACTAGTAAAATATGAATCAGTTCCACTAGTATGAGGCACAAAACATTATTAAATTATGATAAGCACCCCCCGAAACTGAAAATACGCACAGAATTCCTGCTTATTTTATTGAAACTTATAGCAAAATATCAACAATTATTTTATGTTACTTTGAAAGAAGACCTGTCACTTTGAAAGAAGACCTGTCTGAAAGAAGAAAAAAAGGGACTATCACTGAATGGATTGAATCAACTATTTGTATACGCGGATGATGTAGATTTAATAGGGGACGATATAGATGCACTACAAAGCAACACCGATGTCTTAGTAGAAGCGTGCGATGAGATAGGTCTACAGGTAAACATAGATAAAACAAAATACATGATAACAAGCCGAAGCACAGGGAATGAAGGAATTGAAAACATAAGAATTAGGGATGAGGTCATAGAGAAAGTAAACAAATTTAAATACTTGGGAGCATACGTAACAAGCAAAAATGAGGTCACGGAAGAAATAAAAAGTCGCTTAGTATCGGGGAACGCATGTTTCTACTCAGTCCAAAAACTTCTAACATCGCGATTAATATCAAGGAAATTGAAATTAAAAATATACAGAACGGTTATTCTGCCGGTAATACTTTACGGTTGCGAAAGTTGGAGTACGACCCTAGCAGATGAACATAAATTACGTGTATTTGAAAATAAGGTTTTGAGAAAGATATATGGGCCGAAACGGGACGAGATGACTGGAGAGTGGAGGAGACTGCATAATGAAGAACTCCACGGACTGTACGATTCACCAGATGTTGTAAAAATAATGAAATCGAGACGACTAAGGTGGGCAGGGCATGTAGCTCGGATGGGGGAAAAACGAAGATTATATTCTATCCTGGTTGGAAGGCCCGCTGGAAAGAGGCCATTGGGAAGACCGAGACGTCGTTGGGAGGACAATATTAGAAGAGATCTTCGAGAAGTAGGTGTTCGTGATGAAAACTGGCTTGATACTGCCCAGGATAGAATCCAATGGCGAACGTTTGTTACTGCGGCGATGAACTTGCGAGTTCCATAAGCCATAGAGTTAGTTAGTTAGTTAGTTAGTTAGTTGAAAGAAGACCTGTACGTAGATACTAACAAGCCAAGTACCCGAAGTGAGGACTCGAGTTGGTCATCAAGTGATACCTTAAATTGAAGCTAGTGACGAGTATAGTACACGTGTGAAATCCTAGCTGTAGAGCTCCAGTAATAAAAAGGTTATGGCGGGTCAAAGTTCAAATAGAAAGCGAATTTAGCTGCTTGTGATGTCCATGTATTGCTGATTATCCCGATGGTAATACGTCGTAAGTTGCTCCCAATTAATGTAATGTGTAGAATGATATCCCTCTCTCTGTCTGATCTCCCGCTTTCTGTTATTCGTGTATGAATGTCCTTGTGCATGTTTGCTCCTGTTATTGATGTCAATAAAAGTTCTTTTTTCTTTTCGTTCCAGAAAATGGAAGATGGTGCTATCGTTCAGGCTCTGTATGAGAAATATGGATTTGTTAATAGTAGAATGAATAGGTATGAAGACTCATTGTACAAACATAGTGGAGATACTTGAGGACAAGATGGAAATCATAGAAGTTAGAACTCTTGGATTTGCTGGTGACAGTGATGAAAGCGATAATGGAGCTACGGTGATGACGTCTTTGATGAGGAAATGCCGAGTACATCGCAAGGTTCTCAAACACATCAAGAGTCTCCGACACCTCTGTAGCTTCTTCAGGTGAAGAATATCAGCCTTCGCAAAAAAAAAAAAAAAAAAAAAAAAAAAAAAAAAAAAAAAAACCCACATCCTGGACGATAATAAAAAAGAAGCAGCTTACATGTTTTGGACACACAATGAGAACTCGGAAAAGAAACGAAGGAAATTTTCATCTGTCAAGTCACAGTATAGATTAATTCAATCGAAAAACATTATGTAGGACTAAAGGTACGGTGGTTGTAAGAGGTGCATTTTGATCAGTCAGTGCTACTACTCATTCATATATGATCATGCTGGTTATTTCCATGGATGGTGAAATATTGCGTCCGATGTACGTTCTCGTATCCGAATCCAGTGGTCAATTTCCAGGAAATTAAAAAGATCCCGATAACATAGTGTCCCATCCAGGAAAGACTGCAAACATGAACAAAAGTGATTTAAAAGAGTTTTATTCTGTATTCTGGAATAGCCTGCCTCCGATCGTGATAAAGTCTTGCTTTTGCTGGATTCATGGAGTGCAAATAAGGATGGTAACGTATCAAATGAATTATGCCCTAATCATATAACACTGTTCAAACGTTTAATTCCTCGTGGTTGTACTGGTTTCACCCAATCAATAGATGTTTACTTCTTCCGTCCATATAAACCATTTATCAGGTTCATTACTGACACAGTTTTCGCTTCCTCGGAAATTAATCTCTGGGATAACATCGGGATAACATTTTACGAATGCAGTCCTTCACTCTCTTCCAATTCAGCGCCTCACGATTTCGCAATGATCAGGTGTGCGTTTTACAAAAGCGCCTACTTGGATGAGGAGCCCGAGCCCTGGATGTCTCCATTGGATTATTGTTTTGACTCCAATATACGTGACGAGTGTTACAAGACCTCATGTGTGAACATCTCTTTTGTTAAGTGTGCTCATTGTGAGCAAAGTATCTGCTTATCACACGCCTTCATTGACGACTTACATATTGATTGTATGAATGTGTAGTACTTTGTACGTGCCTCTTTCCTTCACATGAATCGCATTTCAATTCAAAACCATGTCCTTCTGACTTTTGTTCTGCCTTTCGTTGTGACTTATTTCAAAGAATTAGCTTTCCCTTTGAACAGCCATAACCTTTTTATTTCTGGAGCTCTGCAGCTAGGATTTCACAGGTGTACTATACTCGTCACTAGCTTCAATTAAGGTATCACTTGATGAGCAACTCGAGTCCTCACTTCGGGTACTTTACTTGTAAGTGTAATTTTATGTTTTCAGATAATTATAATTGTTCGAGTCATTGGAGGTTGCCAGCTAGAACGAACAACTGAAATTATTTAAGTTTGTTAAATATATTTTGATTTTAAATTTACATTCACGGCGGTCTTTATTATTTTCTTGACTAGAAGTCAAACTTGACAGTAGTGATGAGAACTGATTTTTTTGTATTTATTTTGTAAATAATATCCGATTTGTGAAAATGGTGCAGGATTATTGTAGACTTCACTTAAAAATAAGACGAGTAAAAAGTTGAATTACAATTTGCTAGCGAAATATTATTTATTCATGGCCTTCTGGCATTTCAGGCTCAGGCCGAGATGGGGACTCCTTACTTGATCTTTTCTCCTACCCTATGCTAGCCTGAGCCATAGATGCCTAATGCGAAAATCTACAAATAAAATTCTTAATGTGGACCATCACCTTAAGTGATCTCCACGCATAAGGCAAAAAATCTTTTATTCGAAATAATTTTCGGGAAACAAAATTTGTGTGTAATTCTATCAAGTAAAATATCAAATGAAAGCTTCTTACAATAGCTTTGAAATGAGCCCTCTACTTCTAACCTTTGGCGAGTAATGAGAAATTTTATAAATTAAAAACAATGAAATGTTCACTTCTTTGTGGGTCTTGAATGTTTAAAGAACAAAAACCACTGCGTGAAAAATAATAATCCATGGGTACAAGCAATAAACCAAACATCATAGGAATCTTGAGTTGAAGTAGAAAAGGTGTGTTGAATTGACGTGAATGGCCCATGTATAATTGGTATCGAATGATCCATACATATTATTTGAAGCTGTACAAATTTTACACCCGATGGCGTAACAAAAACATTTTACTTTTTAGTCCATCTTAAAAAGCGTTTTTTAAAAATCCTTTGCATTTAACTGTTTTCTGTATAATAAATGAATATTGAACACCTACGAGATAGGCAATCCAAAACTTCCAACAATACATGCGGCGTTGCGTCCATTTAAGGATAAATTCGAATTATTTTAATTACAGTTAACTGTATTATTCTGTCGTATATCTAATTATTAAATATTATATTGCCATCGGAAGCAAGCAAGTTTACAAAATTTCAAAGAAATCGCATGATGGGAAGTGATTTAAAAATCAATTACAAAATTTGTACCAGATATGATTACAGAGCAAGTTAATATAAAGCGTGCAATAAAAATCATGTTTCACGTAGTTTTTCACTGCATTTTAAATCCTGAAACCTTACGAAGAAATTAATTTTCTTAGCGGTGTTTCAAATGCCATCATATTTTAAAGACTTAACGAATTATAGAACGTAACCTACCGTAAGAAAGACCAAATTATAAGATTTGCAAAAATATAACATTTGATAAGCCCATAGGAAAGCAGTTGTGTTCAATCCTAAAGCACCCTGAAACGACGTTTTGTGTGTAATCTTCTTGAAACGCATGATTAACTAAATTAACATGAAAACTACTCAAAGAGAGAGAAAAAAGAATGATGAGAGAATAAGAAACACTAAAGTCTTCCCATTTCACCCATAAATATAAAGATTGTTGGGTTGGAAAGTTCCTATCTTCGTGATGATTTGGTACTGAATGCCCCTGAGGGGAAAATAAAATATGATACCAACTTATTTTACCCCTATATGTCTTAGGAATTCAAATTGTAGTGAAGCCTGAAGAGTATACGGGCGGGAAAGGGAACACACAAAAAGTATTTTTCGGGATACTTACGAGACGCACTCCACAAGAAACTTGATAATTCTGTATATTAGCTGCGGATAAATTCTTATTCAGCTTAGCCATCTACTGTGCCATATCTACAATCCATATAACTCATTCCCTTCTGAATAATTTACTTCTATAAACACCTAGCGCCAGCCAGCAATCCAGGTTTTTTTAAAAAAAAAAATAGTTCAATACCTTTAGGCACCTAAGACTCAGGCCGTGGTAGGTGAGATGAAAAGATTCGGGAAGGTGTCGGCCAGGGTCTATAATGAATGTGCCATCCCCGACATTTGCCTGGTGTGACTGGGGAAAAGCATGGAAAAACTGTCAGGATGGTCGGCCGCTGGGATCGAACCAACGACCTCTGGAACGCTACACCAACGCTTTACCACTGAGCTATGACGGGTTGGTACCAGCAATTTAAGAAGTGGAAGTTCACTTTATCTGCCACAAAATGAAGAAAAAACATAACACGAGAAATGTAACATTTCTAACGTGTGTGGAAGTGTTGAAAGGAAAAAAAACAATTGCACGTTGTAGGTCAGCATATGAAATGGAAGTCAAACCTAACCTACATGGCGTATAATTAAAAGTATGATAAAAAAAACTTGACTTTGCTAACGCGTCTTAGCCCACTCGACATACTGTCAGTCGGCTAATTACATAAAGAATTTACCCAACCCTACCATATTCAAATGATTATTTAAAAAAACTGCTAACCAGGAAATCATATTATAGTATAGATGAATTCTTGGAAGATAGATGAGATCCACAATTAGAACGCTGGTACATTTAAACTATAATTACAGAAATGATGAAAGTGCTTGTGTTAATTAATATTTGATATGTTGTGAATATAATGTACATGTATAACGTAATCGATTTTGGTTTAATTTTTTTATGTATTATGATAGTATTCCTGGAGATATATAGGATCGTATTGAAATTTAAAAAAAAAATCATACCATACAGTTCTCAACCACGAATATTACGTATATACTATTGTCATGTCTGTTGTAATCCTACCATCATATATCTTATGGTTAAATTCATATCTTACATCCATTTTCACTGTTGTGTGTTCAAGGTCTATTGTTGGAATCATTTTGTATCTACTGTAAACGTGACATGTTCCATACCACTATGCCCAATAGCACGCATATATGGTTGTCAATAGCGCAATAGCGCTATAAAAATCTAATCATTTTTGTAGGAAAATTCGTGTCTTTCATAACATGAAGCGTAGGTCAACTTAATTTTTGGGACGTAGCTTCCACACTTCTGTAAACAAGTAGTGATGTCCAGCGATTCATGAAAATGTTACGAAGAGAGACGTATCATTATTATTTCTTAAAATACACACCCGAATTGACCAGCTATATAAAAAGAGTAAAATTAACAGAAGAAAATTTAACATTTCCAACATGTGTAGAATGATGATAAAATTGAATGAATAAAGGAGAATGCGCGTTGGGGGCAAGCACAAGCAGTGTGTTTTGAGTGTGATGTACGAGGCGTAATATATACACACACATATATACATTTACATCCGTCTACCATTATGGAATCCTTGACAGGCTGTATGTTTGTGGGATCCACCATTGATCATTATGTATAATTATATGTAAAAGCGTATATTAGACTTAGAAATTATCGTTATCAAAGCTATTTACTTCGATTTTAGAAAATCCAATTTTTTACCCTCCCTATTCATGCAATAGTCAATGTGAATCCCCTTTACTCTTTTACCATTGCGAGACCCATATACGAATTTTTCATACTATCATTATGAAACCTTTCTATGTTCAGTCGTACCAACCTTTGTGCTTCATGTCAGTACTTCGAAACATGATGGTATCAGGAAGCGATAAATGAAAAATTGAGGGGTGTAAAAGCATTTTATAATTTTTTCCTGCATATTACTTTTCAAAATGTTATACCCAGCTGCTGTGGCTCAGTGGTAGAGCATTGGCTTAGCAATGGGGAGAACGCGGGTTCAAACCCGGGTCCGGACATC
>JAGDQP010057176.1:0-12794 GCA_022664845.1 Lepisma saccharinum | reverse complement strand
CAGATGTACACTGTAACGATACAGTACATTGTATATGGTATAACCTGGGTATTAGTATGCGTATTCCCGACAAAATCAACCGAGCCAAAGTACTTAATAGAAAGGGAGAACTCTTTACCCAGCTTTGTCGAGCTACAAATTGGAATCTTGCATTTCTGGCTTGTGCGAAATTTGTGGTCGATCTTCTTCAAAGTTTTTTTTTTTTTTAATTTTTTATTTTCAACCGGTTTCCTGAATACTTTTATCAGATTTCAGGAGTAGAACAAGCCGTTTCAGTTGGTGACATGATTTTGAAAACACTCTCCTATAGTTTGAAAAAATAAAATGAGGCTCCCACCGTGGTTCTGAAGTATTAGGCTTTGGTGTACAGATTATTTGGTACTGATTCCCATCTGCAAAGTACATGCCTGTCTTCAGATTATAACTGAACAGTAGTGCTTATTTAATCGAAGCGAACTGGTTATAGGCACATAAGTACGAAGTTTAACAAGAAACGAGCGACGGAAATGATCAAGAGACTTGCCGCGCTAGAAATCGCCGGTAGTAACAAATTCTTCACACACTAATGTAAGTTTTGTAAATAAGGATGACTTCGACTCAAATGGAATGAGATGACTTGAGTGTGAGTTTATTGTGTTAATTTTTTACGTCCTTGTCGACAGAAATAAACATTAAAAAAAAAAATGTTCAAACTTTAGAGAAGTGGTAGGCATGGAAGAGGGAAGTCAGGAGGATGATACGCACATGCCGTTCTCGTATGTATGGAGTGCGTATGATGAGTTCTGATAATAGGGAAGAGGTAAGTTAAAGTGATGATTCTATATGCGTGTATTTCCGGATGTCCATGGTGTTCCGCTCTCGTTCATCGAAGCTACTGCGCGGCGCGATGGAAGGAGTTGCTCCATGCGCTAGCTGTTTCAGTGTGGCGTTTGCCGAGCTTCAAGGAGGTGAACGAGAAGTGTCGCTCTGTAGAAAGGAATTTAGTCGTTACACGTGGTATGCTTGGTTAGTTACCGACAACTCTTCGCAGTTTCAAAAGAAATAGTTTTGCTTTTTTTTTTTAATCGTGTGAAGTGGAATACCAAGAGATTAAGATATCGCGTCATCAAGTGTTTCGTATTTTGTTTTAAGTGAATACGGTATCAGAGGAATGACGGGGGACTCACGTTGAGATAATGCTGTTATTACTATAATTAGTGTTTGCACTTACCTATATGTTGCCGTATAGGTAGGGGGTAAAGTGTTGTGTTTGTGTTTGTGCTATAGTGCTGTAAGGCACGGTGTCAACCAAGAAGGTAAGTAAAAGCAAGCTTTAGATATATCTACAGACTTTGTTTATAGATAAGTTTTTCTATACTTCTTAAATATAGTTCATATTGTAATGTAGACACGCTAATAAACAGTAAAATTACAGAAAATGTTAGTTGGAAAACAGAAGTTTAATATTAAGTGTGTTCTGTTGTAATGATAAAATAATCATACTACAGAAATCTTCCTTATTTAATTTGGGGTTAATGTAATTACACATCCAGGAACAAATGTTTACAAAGACAAAAATAAATAAATACATGTGGAATTGATTTGAATTTTGTTGTTCTTTTCGACAATATACTTAATTTCACAGCCGTTTTCTATTATTGCGAAGTATTTTAAATTGCAACGTGTGATTTCATGTTGTGCACTTAATTTGAGTAAAGACTGTGGTCGTACGTACCTTTAACTCGGGTATAATTTGGTTTATCAGTGGTTGCCTTAGAACCGTTCATTGATCAATATATAAATAGAAAAGTCTTTGATAATTTATAAAGAACGGATATTGGTTACGTAATTGCTCGCTTTCTTTCTAAGGAGCCAGTGGTATTGTGTAGCATACAAAACATTTTTCCTTCTCGGAAACGAAACGATACACGTCATTACTGCCTAATGTTATACCTAGTATATACTCTTTCCTCAACATAAAATTACTGAGAACCCCTAAATAATGCCAAGATAAATTGCTGTTAAGAAAGGTTCTGTGCTTTCATATGCTGTCATTTTCTTCTATATGATCAGCTGTTGGCGTCTTTCATCGACCTTGGAATATTTATTCTGAATAATGTGTGGGCGAAATGGTTCAAAGGATCCTGATCTGTCGCGTGCCATGATAATTCGACTACCCAACATAAAAGGGTGATATAGAGACTCCAGTCTTTCTTTATCTTTTACTTTGTTTCTGTAAGACAGAGAGAAGGTTGCGAGAGAAATAAAAAGAACAGAGGTTGAGATAAAATCAGGGGTGTACCCAGTGTACCCACCTCAGCGTATAAGTGTAATTAATCAAGCGATTTTCGAGAAAAAACAAACCTTATAGAACATAATGTACCCCAAAACAATTTACCATTGCACCCTAGTTTAAAACCATGTTATTGAGTAAAATAATGTTTTGGAAGGGGAGAGTACTCTGTTCAGACGTAACGTCCTTAGTCAAAACTCTTGGCTGATTATTCTGATTAAGTCTTTCTTTGATTTTCCTGATTGACACAAGACAAGTGGTACCTTAAATTCAGGGTAGTGGCATTAACTGCCTCTTTTTAACAAACATAGTAACGAAGTAGTAAGAACGAGCTGAAGCTGTAAGGTGTTATAATGCTTATAAAAATAAGATTCTAGGAAATTGATTAACATTACAGTATTTAAAAAAAATCCTGCAGATGTAGTGCAAAAAGACATTTCTTCTATAAATAACATCGTCACACTAGTGATAGGTGCAATAGAGTCACTTCTAACAATGAAACTAGTATGCATTGAAAAACAATGTCATTAGTACCTAAAATATCAGGTTATTAAATTCAGAGAAAATAATCTTATTTTCATTGGCATTAGTTAAATTAATTCTGTGTGACAGACTGGTACATTTGTCTTAAGTATTACCACAATTTCACCATAAAACCTTTCAGGTTAAATGCGCAATTCTAGAATGAAGTGATGTATATTTATATTTATATATATATAAATTATACAAGCTTAGGTTCTCCGTTTTGCGTTACTTTGCTTCATGCCGTCTATTTACGTATGCTATTCTAGATTTGACCAGTTACTGTTATTTTTTTTATTTTTTTGATAGGAAATGGTTCACGTTCGTAAATGTTCCTTTCTGATATATACCGTTGTATATTAGGATGGTACATAGAATTCGCAGTTCTGATAAGATGCTTTGTGTGTGACATGATGA
Source organism: Lepisma saccharinum (assembly GCA_022664845.1). Classification (NCBI taxonomy): domain Eukaryota; kingdom Metazoa; phylum Arthropoda; class Insecta; order Zygentoma; family Lepismatidae; genus Lepisma; species Lepisma saccharinum. Next base: position 9,583 of record JAGDQP010057176.1, on the reverse strand, counting down.
ATCATAGAATAAAGATTAAGAAACAGAAAAGTGTGTTTGTGATTCACATGTGTGATAATTCAAGATCGTGCTCTATAAATCCAGCTACTTGCGGGTGGCACTACATTTTGGGTATTGGTAAGTGTATGTTAGTTTTAACATACCATGCAGTGGATCTTTGGCTAGAAACTATTTCCACCTCAACACTTTACAAACATCTCTGTGAACATATTGTTGCCTGGATGTGTGTACGGTTGAAAGGTATTACCGTTAGAAAGAGTTGTTATTCTTGTAGTTGTGTGCATACTTATTTATGATATGGCTGTTAGTTGATAGGTAGTAATTTTGTCAATCATTGCTGTTGTAGGTATCATGATAAAACAACCAACTATCACTGCACATTCTGAACGGGATTAAATTTTTCGTAAATTATGCTTCGTTTTTCAAAGAACTTTATTAAACTAGTAAAAGAAAATATGACATTTGATGAGGTATGCATTTCGTGATTGCTATTCAATTCAATTCATAAAGCAACCTCTTTCAAGATGTTTCAAGTCTTAACATATTGAAAAGACCTGCAAAGATTATCTTTTATTGATATTTTCTCCTATCAATTACTGGAATGCAGAATCGAAAAATTTTGCTAATAGGATTTTCGTCTGGGAATTTGTCACGTTATAACTTATTCCATTGTATCGAGTCTATTTCTGTGGAAGAATAATGCGTTTTTTTTTTTTGTTTTTTTTTTAAGTTATGCGAAACATGAACGGAAGACCGTAAGGATAATGAAAATCTCCTTTAAAGAAATCGACCTTCCTTTCGCAACCTAAGTGGTTGACTGAAGGATAGCGGATATTAACTAATTAAATCATATGTCTTAGAAACAGCGTGAGAATTTATTTCGGAATCGTTACGAAATGTTGCATAGAGCGTATACAGTTCATCAAGAACTCTGGCCTTCAATTATCTACTGGTGACCCGAATAAATTCAATGTAAATGTTTCATTTTCGTTTCGTAGACAGTGCTATTTTTGTCACTTGAGATAGTATGAATAATCTTCGAATGAAAATATAGTACCACCAATCCGTATTGTCATTGTTATACTTTATTTTCCTGAACAGTTGTTCGGATGATCGGGACATTGTCTTCGTCCATACAAGTCTTGACTGTATTTGAGCTTTTGACGGTATGATTTCTTTAAAAACAACAATACAGTGAACTAAATTACATTTCATTAAGTCTCCGTTTCATCCTCTAATTACCACTATATACGAAAGTACATGCAGAGAAATGCGTAATATTACCATTGATATAGTATTCGGCTCACATCCAATTTTCATTTACCTAAAGTGCCTGCTGCTTTCGGCAGATCACTGGTGATAATGCTAATAAATACACATTTTCATACAAGAAAGCTTTTATAGTGTGCGATTAAATGTCCATGCTGAAGGTCCTTCTTCGCCTTTGTCTCTCTATTTAGTTTAAGAGATTATCGTTGTTCACCTGTGGTTTTCTAAATGCGTGTTATACTATGAGGACTTCGCATGTTATAAACGTAAATCAGTGCCAATTTTATTTAAATTAAGCGCGAACGGAGCCGAATTGATTTTATTAAATGCTGTCCTTGCACTCGTATAGCGGAATTAAGAGAAGTAATGGAAGTAGCTTAGTAAGAGTTGCGTAAATTTCGTATGCATCAAGAAAATGCATTGATTGAAAGTGAAGAAGTTGCTGGTTTAGCTTTTTCTTATAAGATATAGATAGTATTTCTTTTTTAAGTGATCTATTAAAATAATATAACGAAGCCCGAGATGACAATTAGGATCCAGAGCGTATGGTAAATGACATCACTTTCTCCTTGCTGCTTGATTCAAACTGATCGAGTGGTACCTTCGCACTTCATCGTATATCCATGGTGCGATTCTTCTTTCTGGATACACCCGTTTATTACTTCATGTGCCCTTTTTCTTTTTCAGTTGTTGTCGAACTGAAGCTAATGATGATTAGTTAATTTCCATTATCCGTTCCGGTTTCCCATTCATTAAAATTTCTTTGACACTGTATTTGTGGTTCAACCATCTGATCGTAACGAAGATCTGTCAAATCAGCTTACAGTTTTAATTTCCTTAATTCGTCATAATATATGAAGTTTAAGTTCATAGGATTGTCGGACATAGTACATCTGGGTTTTTGGATTGTAGTTGGAGGGGGATGGCAAAATCCCTCATAAAATAATTATTGAGAGAACGTACAGAATGTACTTTTTCGATACTGTCGTAATGATCGTTCCAGTAACAATGTTTATATTTTAACAAGTTAATAGCAATGCGCTTCAAATGCCTTCAATTTTTGAGTTTTTTTTTAACCTATAAATGGCAGAAACCCTATGATATAACGTTGAATGATGATGGATTAAAATGTGATGTAAATGAGAAACCACTTACTCTGAATAGTTTTTGATGATTGTGTAGAAAATCAACTGCATTTAATGCATAGAAGCAAGGGCTTTAGATGTGGTTGCCATTAGCGCAGAAAAAGATTTCTGTCGACAAATGGATATTACGACTGAATGGAAATATAGTCTAAACAGTGAGTACTGCTATACAAGATGTAGGCCAATGGAAGCCGTAAACGTTATTCAAGTTGTATTTGAAATAACGCTTTTGATTTGTAGTTATTTTTTCTCACCAGTTGTTAATATTAATCTAAAAAATCTGTTAATAAGCATCATAAATTTATTCTACATAATATCTAAGTCACAAAATGAGCTACTCATAATTGTTTTTCTTAATAATAATAATATGCATTATATAAATTAAGATATTTCATAATAATAATAATGCTAATGTCAAAAGCTTTAATTAAATGTTAAGAATAATGTTTATATACACTGTATGAAACACATGCTAGACATAATTTACCAGATTTTTCACACAGATCCGTTAAGAACAAAACTGTACCCAGCAACCATGTTGATCTCATCTTAATATATATTACCCAAAGAGTGGCTATTTATACTGTATGTAGAATAAATAGTTAAGAACAAATTGAAAAGCTTTTCACTTGTATTTTATTACAATCAGGGAAATAAAAATGGACCTTTTATTGCAGTGAGGCACGTGATCAACTATCCTTACAATGATTGGAACACTATTAGTAGTAGATAATAAAAGCAACTTCAAATAGTTTCAACTCAAAGAATAAGTGACCGTTCATAATTAAGATATTGTATAGAACGCTGACATTTTAACACTTAGCACAAAAGTTAGAAAATATCCTTAATTGATTTCCTTCGTTTTCAGACTAAACAATGAAATTCTCACGTAGTCGTTATAATTTTGTTTACACCTTTCCTGTGCTGTTGTTCTCAACTCGGCCCCTATCATTCAGATCTGTGCGTGCAGAATTATGATGTCACGAATAGATAACAGAATTGCAAAATGTATTGTAGGTATATTGCAGGATTCATAATCTATTGCACTAATTTCTAATACAGAATGCATCCAGTTTTAAATGTATTTCTATATTTTTTTTGACATTACAATGCTTTGTAACCGAACAAAAATAAACGCCCTTAAAGAAAGGTTTATGTAATTTCGATCAAATAGATTCACTTGCAAATCTAGCGGTTCTGTTTTTCTTTTCTGATTTGTGTGTTCCGAACTGACTCGTTTAGGGATATCTAACGAGTTTCATAAGGTTCGAGCCTTGCATGATTTGCATTCGTAGTTGCTCTTAATTCCTCTTTGGACAATGCATAAATAGTGTGAACTCCAGTAGCAAAACCGCGAAAGTGAATGTGGAGCCTTTTTGAGATAACTTAAAAACTACTTAGCTGTGCTTGCTTAGAGGACCATGAAAGGACAAGTTGGTTTAAAAGTTTAGCAACACGCAAACCACGAAATTCTTTTTGCTTTCAGGTGCAGTAAAATATATATCCATAAAGTAGGCCAAGTTTATGTTCGCACTAATTCCTAAACTAAAAAAAATTGAAATTAGTGAAATAGCTACCGCTAGGTCGTAGGCTAATATCAACATTGTAATTGCTACAAGTTGCCTAGTCTTGTTTTAGTACTGTATTTAGATTTCTTAAGTGATCTGCATTCTCTGCGAAGCTGGAATTCCCGTTAGGTAAAACATTTTGGAAGGTTGAATGCATTGGAGTGACCGTTGCTTAATTCTCCATGTGTCCACATTACGATAGAAGTCGAATAGTTTAAATGTTTGTTTATGGCCTTTAGGCATCTAAGGCTCAGTCCGGGATAGGGGAGGGGAAGGTTTCGGCCAGGGCCTATGTTGAAGGTGCCATCCCGGCATTTGCCTGGTGTGACAAAAAAAAACTCAGGATGGTCGGCCGCTGGGATAGTCGAATAATAACAAAAAAATAAGTTTGCGGGAAAATTTAATTAATTTGCCTTAACAGTTTCAGTGAAAATAATAAATTAAGTAGAATTACAGTTCTTAAGCGATTTTACTACTAATATTTAATCCTTAAAATGTAAGCTATATGTATATATATTACGCTGAACTAAGCCTATATGAGGCTGCATTTGACACTGATTCGTGTACCTATATTTTGACTTCAGCTCCTCGACATGCTTCCAGTTATAATTGTACGTTTATTTTCATGTTACCCATTCTTCAGAGGTAAAGAGAGGCCCACTATGCGTCACTTAACATTGCAGTCTTTATATAGATACTGCATTTTAATCCATAATATTGCAATATTTTACTTTAAGGGGCGTGCATTCTAAAGTAAGTGTGCTTTAGGAATGAAATTATTTTTAACCTGGTCGAATGCTAGTGATATATGATTCCGTATATTCTAAGATTTTTAGATACAAATGCATGGTGTAGTTATGTAAATTTACGAACATGAACACTATGTGCAATTGCAGTAGCAGTGAAAATAACTGTGTTATCAGGACGAAAAATATGCAGTGGAATTTCTCCGTTCTCTTCCATATCATGATACCTACAACGCAGTCTTCAGCATTGAGACAAGATTTATAACTTTTCTTTATAAAAAAAAAATCGTGCTTTCCTGTTTTAAACATCAAGTACAGTGAGCAGTAAAGATTATAGCGATAGTGTCACTGAAATATGAATTTAAAACGTCCGAACTATGCCAGTCGAGCATTAGCCTAAAGATAACGAACTTTCAAAGCATCGATGTAGAAAGTTAAAAGAATATTGATTAAATGAGTTTATTCTGAACATATACAAGTATTTTGATCACATCATTGTCTTGGCATGTTTCATTCACCTTATTGGAAATGACAAGACAGAAACAATTTACTTAAATGGTTTTCATTCCTTTTGTTGTTCTGGAATAACAATAGTAATAAAAGTTATTCATTTATACATTTGCAGATTGAACGTTGAAAGATCGTTTATAGTCAGTGTGCAAATTCGAATTGTTTCTGATGGTTTTAAGCTTGTACCTTTTTCCTTTACCATGTTTTGTAAGCATTAATATTATGAAGCTAAATCATTTGTAAACACGTGTAAATAATGTTTACTAGCAACACAAGATTATTCGAATATCACCAAACCAAATTGAACCATTCTTTTTTTTTTTTTTTACCTGTGTCAGTTTTAATGTAACATACTGTACATTCCCGAAAAAAATATATTCCGGAATTTGAATTTATTTATGGCCTTCAAGCATCTAAGACTCAGGCCAGACAAAGTAGGTGAAAGATCCGGGAAGGAGTTGGTTAGGACCTACGTTGAAGGTACCATCCCGACATTTGCCGGGCGTGGTTGAGGAAAAAAATCTCGGGATGCCCTGTCACTGGGATCGAACCCAAGACTTCTAGAATATGAAGCCAATATATTTTGGAAGTATAGCATGTCACTTTTAACTTATTTTAAATTTATTGGCCATACGGGCAGTTATTGCCTGAGCCTGTCATATGTCTGAGGGATGACAAGTGACGAGTTTAGGAAATATGTGCTTGTATGTCCCATAAATGTTAATTCAGTGCAGATTTCTCAAAGTAACACTTTCATGGGGGTGTATAATCGTCTTGGAGCGGTATCTCTGACAGTCCATGCAAGTGGGCGAAGTTTGAATTTGAATTGTATTTATAGCCTTAGGCATCTAAGGCTCAGGCCGGGATAGGGGAATGGAAAGGATTCGGAAGGTGTCGGCCAGGGCCTATGTTGAAGGAACCATCCCAGCATTTGCTTCGTGTGACTGTCTCAGTCAGGATGGTCGGTCACTGGGATCGAACCCATGACCTCCCGAATGCTACGCCAACGCTCTACCACTGAACTACGGCGGCGGCTCGGTAATGGGCGATGTTGTTTCTGTTTGGTTTTTTGAAGTGATACTAATTTGATTCAAATAGTAGACATTACATTTGGTATATTCTTTTCTGCTTGAAAGTTTTATTATTGTACAAGTAGATTTTGTTTTATGATTACTAGTTTTCCTAAATAAATGCTAATCTCAAAGTTAAAGTAAACAGTCTCAAAGCGATAATTACTTAAATTTGATGTGTCAGGTAAAGTGTGGTATTCTAAGTATGAAAATTTATTTTTTTTTTAAAGTATTTTAGAAATGGTCTTAGAAACAATGACATTTGTTATAAAGCTTCATAGGAAAGTACTTGTTCAGAATGTATGTAATAATAATTATAATTAATAATAATACAGTATTTATAATAATAATTATTATTATTATTATTGTTATACGGTGCTGATAAACACGAGTTTCTGACAGAGGGGAAAATGTGGCATACCAGTTAATGGGAGCTTTGATTTTTGCCGTAATATTCTTACGTGCATAGTTTATTTACTCAGCTTATAATATATATTTTTCTAGTTTGAGTAAAATGGAAAGTATACTGAATGTTCTTATCAGGTCTCTGCATGGAAGCCTTTTTAATATGCATATTTAAATGAGGATATTACCGGTTTTAATATGCAGCTGAGATTGTTTACTCTTTCTAGTTTCTTTCCAGGCGCGCAGGCTTTTTATTTGAGTTATCTTTACGCTGCATTTTACAAGGATATTGAAAAGTTAACTTTCGACGGTGAAGAAAGTGACATTGTTTATACTTTCTTTTCTCCTACTATGATCATCCGAAGTCTAGAATGTGAATTCATTGCAACTTATATCTTGTTATTTCTTGTTTATCAAGGTCTTAATTAATTGCAAAACTTGCTGATTTTACACTGAATAATTAAGTAGATATTTTGGAGGAAGATTGACTTTTTACTTAGAAACTGAATTTAAAAAATACATAATTTAATTTCGTAAAGGTATCTGTTTCATGTTAGTTGTTCAGAAAACGTAATTTACCAATAAAAATGTATGACTGTGGAATTCATATAGTAGCAAGCTATGCTTAATAAGCGGTTAAAAGTTGCGTAGCCTTCAGACGTGGTATTGTGTGAATTATAAGGACGCGAGTTTCTAAATTGGGTATAGTTATATTGAGAATCTAAAATCACAGAGCGGACGTTGAACATTGTACCTTTGGCAAGGTTTAGATATTTTTTTTAAGCCAATGTAAATAAACTTGGTGTTTCTAGAATTTTGAGATAAAACACTTGAATGTTCATGAATGTTTTTTTTTTCTCTTCAATTTACTGACACAATTTTCGTGAGGATCCTACCTGTGACGCATGATCATAGAATTGTATATTGGAAGAATATTAAAAGTAAAAACTTTTTCTTCCCTTGTGCGAAAAGCATTGTCCAGGAAGGAAAACAAAGTATTACACAACATTGAAGGACAAGCATATGAAAGAAAGTTGCATTCAGAAGAAAAATTGTCCTTCAAACAATTTGTATTCCTTGTTTTAAGTTGAATTTAATAGCATTTCAGCAGACAGTAATGTTTTGTTTAATCATGCACGCCAGTAATGATATTTTCCTTTACCAATAAGCCAGGAATAAAAAACGATAAAATATGTTCAGTGTTCATAAACGTGAACTGGCTTTTTATACAATATAAGTGCCAACGCATCCCCGTTCATTGCTGATATACATATGTGATAGTTATTGAATCAAATTTCAAAATCCTCAGAGACAGTTATTTCTACATCATCTCCAGCAGATTGACACAACCTCTTGTAAATACTACTGTTCTTAGTTTGAAAATACAGAATCAAGACAGTATTCCTGGACATTTGTTATCTTACATAGGAAGTTTGGACACCGTTTCCACTCAACCGAATTGAACAAAGTGGGCACATTTCATGCACAGTGTACAGTGTAATAAAAATGCAGGAAAGCTATTTTAAAGTAAATCAAGTGATAACGACTAGCACGCACATATGCACACGCATACTTGCCCACAAAACACAAGCGTGTCCTGACGTCACGAAATATGTTGGACGTCACATTTTCCCTAAGCACAATGTTGCCAAAAAAAAAAAAAAGCTGTGAAACGCGCCACAGTAGCGGCAAAAAGTCGCTGAAACGTGCTAAATGAAACGTTGAAAGTCGCTAAAATGGCGCCAAACAAATCAAGGGCGCAAAAATGCTTCGTTTTGGTGCTATAGGCTGCCGAAAGCCTGGGAAGATGAACTGCAGAGACTTTTATTTCCATGCCATTGACAGAACTTATGCAGCATGGTATTCTCAAAGACTTCGAACCTGCTTCGTCTAAAAATGCATGTTTCAAGACAGCAGTGGCTGCTCAAGGGGTTTTCCAAAGAAAATAGTAGATCCCCTAGAAATTTTTTGAAGCAAATGTGGTCACTGTAAGCAGTTATGGAAAGGCGTCAAATTTGTCGCTAGGCGCTATAAGAAAAAAAAGTCGTTAAAAGATTATTAAAAGCGCTAGTTGTAGCGATAAATTCGCATCACTGCCTAAGCGACTAAAAACATAAAGTTCTTTCAATTCATGATGCTACCATTTCTGTTGACTAAGACAACATTTAGAAGTGATGTGTTTTATTCATGTACATAAGAGATGAAAAGGTTCTGTTAAAATTTGAAGTAGGAAGAAAGATCACAACAAAATTTTATTCACGTCAGTTCCATAGCTTTCGTTCTTGTAGTCTTTCTACAGCTTGGAATCAGATAGCAAAATTTTTAAATGGAGATTTCTACGATTAAATCAGCGCTGTGTAGAAACAATGAGGATAAGTGATACAATTGTAAGGGTACATCATATTCCACACGGATTGTTGTTTATGCATATCATTGGTAGGTTGCAAAGAATGAAACATTAACACTGTCCATCGAGTTCGTTGTATTGCTTAGAGGCACAGTACTTCCACCGTTTGATAAACTTAGCTCTCTAGATACTAATTTTAGTAGTGTCGAATGTATTTTCAATATGTTCTGTGATTGTAAGTTTTGTAATGATGTATGTTTGTGCATCGCAGTGTTTGAATTAGGATGATGTTTCTGCCGATTACGTCATCTTGTATACGGTCTTACAAAATATTTTTCACAGAATTCCTTCAATCTACTTCCTTCGATTCTTCATAGAAGGAAGTGTAACAAATGCTGTTTTTCTTAATTATTATAAATGATATTTATTTTCTGTTTGAAAGTGTTCAACATTATTGTAGTGTTCTTTTTAAGTACATTTGGTCGCAGGAAGTCTGCGAAAACCTAAGAAAATGGTAAAAAAA
>JAGDQP010057175.1:0-11248 GCA_022664845.1 Lepisma saccharinum | reverse complement strand
ACATGGCCGTTTTGCGAACAATAGAGGCGGTATTACAAAGAGCACCCCAGTTGTGGGCCACCCTCTACTACTGACGTCACTGGTTGGTTCCGCCTACGACCCTTATTTTTCAGCTTCGGGTGGGAAGACTGCGCTACTTTCTCAGTATATTATACAACTACTTTGGAACAGGCGTATCAGGGGCTTACCAGACCGATAGAAATCGATAGAAGCCTAGCTAACTAAACTCTACTTTCACTCAACTCTACTTTTGCCTTATAGTAGAGTTCTGCAGGGTTTTTTATCGCTTTTTAACTGTAAAAATTTTGTGGCTGGTAGTGTGTTCGACGATTTGAAGGGGTGACACCCCCATTGGGAAAGGTTTGCCAATGCCCCTGCCTCAACCCGCTAAAAATGTGTATGCTTTATTAGATGAGATGAGTTTTGTGCAAGGATTCTGCTATTATTTACAATTTGAGGAGCGCAAAGGCAAAATTATGGGGTATAGGCATAATTTTGTAGGAGTTTCCATCTAAATGTAACCACATATTTTCTAAGTTTAGGATGTCTGGTCGAGAATTTCGGGGGTGATATTCCTCCATTCGCGGGGATCTGGTCGAGTCGTCGAACAAGTCGATTCGACATTGCAGACAGCTCCCTGGTTAGCAGACAAAATGACAAACGGATAGAATTAAATCTCAATAGTAAATAAGGTAGATGATCATCCTCATGAGGTTTGACCACATCCTCACGTGCTCTCGCCTCGTGATGGTGAGTATGTTTGTGTTGAGGGACAAATTGACACGTGAGGATGAAGGCAAAACGTAGAAATGTGAGTTTGAGGAAGGACTAAACGATGGTATGAGGTTGAGTTTGAGGGCGTTTCAGGGAAATGAACTGATGAAGTAGGAGAGCAGAGAAACGGCGCCAGCTCTTAGTAAGTGTCGTGTAAGAGTCGGCAGACCCTAATTTCACCCCAACTTGTTCTCTTTCGTTATTTAAGAACTGAGGAAAAACGAAAGAGATTATTACAATTAAGTAAAGCAGTCAAAGTAATCAATAAAGAAGTATGAGATATATACAGTATGAAAACATAAGTGTGGAAATAAAGTTATTTTAGCTAAGATATTTGGCAACCCGCAAATTATGACATCCTAAGCCGAACCGACAAATTACAGCTAAAAGCCACCCCTTTGCAACGGTTATGCCTTCTTATAAGAAAGTTCCAGTATCGTAATAACGTCTTCAATTTCCCTTAATTTTAAAAAATCGCAATAAGTGAGGACTTAGTTCTGACTCTTAACTGTGTAAATCACCTCCGGTATCTTGGCGTGCACTTTCCATGGGGATTGTTTTACTCATCTTTGTAATGTCCAGGACTCTCCGCAGAGGCAGGCAGACACAAAAGCAAACAGGGGGCCCGCGAGTCCTACAGGGACTAAAGTGCTTTACTAACGCTTTAGTCCCTGTAGGATACCATTTGTAACGTACGGGTGGCGCAAGATCCTGTTTGGACTTACTTGTAATATGTTATCCAGGGATCGTTCCTGCAAATCGGTTTACTCCAGATACGTGGAAACGATTTTTTTATATTCAGAATAAACCATCAGAAGATAAAGTGAATTTTAGCCAAAGACAGATGTGTACGAATCTCTGATGTATCGACTAACCTAATGGATGTATGGTGAATTTCGTATTCAATGATGTAGTCGAGTCCTTTGCTATATTTTGGATAGCACAATACTTTATTTGTCAAACGTATCCTTAGACAATTCACTGAAGTCCAATCTAACAACAATACGTGCTGAATATTTCTCAAAATCTTTCTTTCTTCGTGCTAAAAGTAATTGAAAAATATCAATGTAACGAAATAAGGTGCAATGATGTAAATAAGAAGTGTTCTGCTCCGAGAATATTGAATAAATCACTGTGGCTTTTCCTGTGTGATGTGACGATTTTTCTCATGTGTCATGAAATATACACGATAAAAGTCGCTACGGTTTCTCCCCTGTATGCGAGATCTAAGTTTTCATAACACTGCACTGAAGTACGTGGATAGCTATCTGATACACTTTCAACAGTTTCAACTGTGGCGCGCATGTGATAAAAATATTCTTCAAAGTATTGGCACGCGTTCTGGATCATTACACCGCCAAAACTTCTTTCACTTCTACAGTCCCCGGAACTGAGTCCATGCACAGTTCAGTTTCATTTGTATATACTTTGTTTACTTCAGGATGACGCAAATAACCAACGAGCTCAACTTTCCCTGAAGTCTGCCTTATTCACAAGACGACAGTTACGACTACTGACAAAAGAGTAAGAGAAATTAAGAGTACTCTTTAGAATAATATAAAGAAAAATAACTGGTAAGGGAATGGACGTTATGTACAAGAGACTAATATATCTACTAGCAAGAGATAATTTATACACGAGTCCTTCGAGCTATTACGTTTACTCAATTATATAATAGAGCTCGTGTAATGTGTCTATGCCACACTTGCTATCCTGGAACTGATAGAGTTTACGATCTTCTTCCGTTCGTACAATTATTCCACTTCACGACGTCTCGAGAATAACGTCTACCGATATAGCACACTAGCCATGACACTAATCGATTCACCTTCCTAACGAGATTGTATCCGCACGAGATAATTCCGTCAACAGTCTATTCCTCAAAGATAAATGTTTCCTGCGAAAGTATTTGGATTACTTCTTTCATAGTAATTTAGAAGCTGATTCACCAAAGCTGGAAATTTCCATCCAACTATGCCTGTTCAGTCGTTAACTACAATCTGCTGCTTCAGCCTGTAGATTTCTTCTAAGCCGTTACTAAATCCTGAACTAACGACTATTTCAACACAAGAGATATCCTGGGAAGCTTGACTCCGCAACTTCCTCTCAACTATTCTCAATATTAAATAGATACATTCCTGTCCGATGCAATTAAAATGGAATATTCCTCTCTGCTAGCTTGATGAACAAAATCTTCCAATAAACGGCTAATGGAAGAACTAATTTCCTACTTCAGCCATAGAACCCCGATAAGAGATTTGCTTTACGCTTGTGCCGCTGCTACCAACCACCATTGCACTTATGTAGAGTCAACTTCTGACGGTTCATTAAAATTGCAGTACTAAGCAATAGAGGGCTAACTGTACTGTTTCTCTGACCCAATATATTAGCTACATCGCCTCTGAGCATAGTGGTCCTGCCTCTGTCCTATTACCTCTTCTGTAAGATAAGTATCAGCGCACGGCGGTGTATAGCTTGAAAAACTCAAGTAAAGAGTATCTTCACCGATTCTCAGAGGTACTGTAGCTAACACTCCATTATGACGTTGCATTTTTATATAAAACTTCAAAAAGAAACAAGTAACTTTTATCACAGAACAGTATAACTTCCGGTATTAATAGGCTGTTGCCCTCTAGCGGGCTTCTGGATAGTTACTCAGCTGCACTTGAGGAATGTCGTTGCATACTTTTCTTCATTTATTGTTGAACATGCGGAAACCTTGCTATAAGTTATTATCACGGTCCATCTGACTGTATCGCTTCCGTCGAGACGTACATGCTTGGAAACCCAATTTATATTTCTAAAATATTTAAATAAGAAGTGTATGCAATTTATTTTGTACGAGAAAGTGGGTACACGCTATATAAGGACCGCTCCCGAAGTTTAATACCTGAGACGAAGGGTCCTGACCTGAAAGTTTTCCAGGAACACCCGATCCACGGCATACAACTCCCGAAGAAGGCCCTGGGTTTGGATTCGGAACAGTATCAGCGGGATAACTCGATACCAGCTCTGAGACAGGGTTCTGTACCGGATACATGACTGAACAACACCCGCATGTGTGACGGCAACCCTGATAAGTGTCCTTCCCCCCTTGTCATAAGATCTTGATTATTGTTATTAGAATTATCAGTAGTGTTGTCATTAGTGTTATTAGTGTTGTTTCAGTTTGTGTTAGACATGTTGTATCTATTCGTATTATTACCATTATAAGGACGTGTGTAAGTGCTAGTGTTTTGTGTGTTATTGTCAAAATGTGTGTTGTTATTATCTTTATTATACCTATTTCGGCCGTTGTTACCTCTAGATCTAAATCTCGTATCATAAGGATTAGTACCACTATTCTTATTCCACCTTCTACACCTATTCCGATTCCTAAACTGATTTCCATTTCGCGCACCTGCACTAGCTCCAGTTAGAGTCACTTTCCTATCTGGTCTAACTTCTTCTTCTACTAACACCACAGTCTGTGTTCCAGTATTAGCGGTAGTCTGGACATTTCTAACCTGAACTGTTTTTCTGCTGCCCTTACTATTGCTTTCATTATTGCCGGTATGTTTGCGCTTGTAACCGATATTAGAAGGTTCCAATGAAGATTCGAGATTGAATTCTAAATCATGAACGTCGGTAACTCCCACGTCAAGTTTTCTATTAGCTCTTCGACGCTACTGAGTTTAAACAAACGCATTTCACGCCCTAATGAGAAATGAAGAGCCTCTAACAAAATTTCAAACAAGTCATCTTCCTCATCTTCACCGCATAGATCTCTATAGGTCTTTGCCACACTGCAAGGAAAGTCTACAATTGACTTGTACTCGCTGTTTGATACTTCGCAAACGCCGAAGTTTCATTCTTTTCAGCCGTTCGTCACCGAATTGACTAAGGAAATGGCTTCCAAAGTCACTATAGGTGTGTATTTGCGTTTTGATTTTGCTATACCAATCTAACGCTCTCTCAGTCAAACGCAAAGATACCACGAGCAGCCGGTCTGCGTCAGATAGCCTCATGACATCAAAGTTCTGTTCCAAACCTTTTAGGAACTCTTGAAATATCTGATTCAGTACCTGCCCTGAGAAAGTAGAAAGTGAACCAAGTCCCCAAGCCTGAGAGGCTTTGACATCCCAACACCACTTGGCTCGGGACCTTTCATTTCAGTGATTACCTGGCCACTAGCCACGCTTAACCGCAAAGGGTCGCGATCCACAGATTGAGCCACGTTTCTACCTGTCTGGAATCGAGATGGAAAGATTGTATGAGTCACTTGAGGTCTCTGATAGACCGCAAATAAAGTGGAGTACATCCAATACTGGTCTGAGTCGCAAACCCAAACGGATACGGTCGTTCCCCAGCTGTCCCAAAAGTCCATGCGCCACTATTTGTAGTAATAACATGTGAATCAGTACTCACTGTGGTAACCAACGAAGTAGTCATAGTAGTGCCACAACTTACACCACAAGAGATTACCTTCGACCACGGTATGGTAAAGTGCCTATTGAGCCTGAGTTTTCTTAGACTCGCCAGGGGAAGAGAGAGGACCTGAGTTCTCGACAACTCGCTTTTGAGAGATAGCAACTCATCCCTGAGGGACTTGATCTCAGAACAAGTTCCAGAGACCTGGTCTCTCACATGGAAGAGGTCTCCTCAAGTTGCGTGTTCAGCCTGAAATCAGTCTTCTGGACTGAACTCGCAACTTCTTCAGTGCGTTTTCCCAAAATTCCATATTAGAAGTGACCTCATCTACTTTAACCTTCATAGACGCAAACCCGGAGGTCCACTTACTTACACTAGTCTCAACACTAATTTTGAAGGAGTCCTGACTCTCCTTCAACTCAGTGAGCTGCCTTTTCAAATTACCTTCAGATGAGAAGAGCTTCTCCTCCAGTTTCTCTTCCAGTTTACTTTCTGTTAAAGAGAGTTGACTTTGAATACCACCAAGCATCTAGAAAAGCTTTTCAAAATCACTTTTAGGCAGGTCGCCCTCAGCATCACTTTCCCCTGAAGGGTCTTCAGTGTTCACTGGTCTTCCACACTCTGGTATATCAGATATTTTGTCCTGACATTCTGTGCAATGCCAGTCAAGGCCAGATTCAGTCACAAACGGGCGCGCTCACTTGGCGATTTCTGTATGCAACCACGATGGAAATTACGAGTGCATTTACTGCAGCTTATGACCGGTTCCGGTGTAACAAAGTCACAACAACTCAATTCCCCTTCGTTACCGCGCCTACCGTCAGCCATCCTATCGCTTGACATTTACAATTTCGCGAAAACAAAACCATACAAATAAAATCTAAACACCAAAATATACTTATCAACTAACAAAATATCTCAGGTTAACCATCAGCAGACATGTAATGGCCAGTCTCTCAAAATTCTCTCTCCAAGTCTGTTTACTTACTGAGTAAACCTTGCTTAAATACCAGATAACTAAATCTAATTAAGTAGGTATATTTAAAAAAAAAAAAAAAGAAGGAAGAGGGAAAAAGTCCGCAATTTTCCATAGGTTAGGTTACATAGAATAGTCAAACAAGAAGAAAAAGAAAAAAACTATGCTAGAAAAAATCACAGAATCGAGTTAAGCTAAAACTTTAAACCAAAGCAACGCACATGCTATCAACATCTCCCTACACACACACCACACGACGAAACAACATCAAAGCCAACATGTACTTTCATAGACTTTCTTCATGCCATGACAGAGCAACACAATATCAAAGCTGGAACATGCACATGCAAGGCTAGGCTACACATAAACTAAATATCTGAAAATCAGCACAGAATAAAATGTCGTCATCAAAATGTAATGCGACTCGACCATGATCCAAAGAAATCGCAATTCTCATCACGATCGCCATTTAATGTAATGAGACTTGACACATCCGAAGAACACCACAGGAGCAGACGTCCCGGCGAAACGATCGGCATTTAATGTAATGTCCAGGACTCTCTCCGCAGAGGCAGGCAGACATAAAAACAATCAGGGGGTCCGCGGTGTTCTGTCGCCGAAAGGGGAATTACCCGAAACTTTATATAACGTGGCCAAATCTACCTGAGAGACAAGTCCACATTATTCCACAGGAGAGGGCACAAAAAAAAAGAACCACAATCGGACCTGAAAACAAGGCTGGTACCTACCTTCGATGCCTTGCTTCAGCATAACACCCATCAAAGACAATATACACACTAGTCTAGAACACGAAGCATGCATGTAAGAAGTCCGAACAGAAGTGCCAAAACGAAGGGAAGTTGGCGAAAAGCAAAAGGCTAAAACACGAAAAACACAAAAAGAAGAAAGGGGGAAACTTCGGCGAGAACATCCCGCTGGAAACAGTACTCAAAATACACATCAGCTTCCCAAATCTGCATTCTACAAACCCAATGCTTATTAAAGACATGCAGAAGAAGGAAGAAAGAAAACCTTAAGATAAGACATGCGCAAAGAAAACAGTCAAAGAATCGTCGAGGAAAATATCTAGAACTCAAAACGCTATTTCAGTGACCTACTGTAATAGGGTCACTTTTCAGAAGTTCTCATCAGGACATCGAGCAGGCCGGTCAATTCATAGCACATTCCTCCTTATTCAGCTACCACTCTCATCGCCTTCACCATAACTCACTTTCCATAAACGGAAAAACAAAAACGCGACATCGAACTGTATACCTCCAGGCGGAATCCAGTTCCCGTCCCTGGAGCAGTAGTCGACCCTTGCACTTCGACGTTGTAAGGATTGTTCAGCCGTGGGGGCGTCTGTGCACCCGACCCCTACTGCAACTTCATTACGGTATCCAACATCCTACCTCGTTCGTACAAGCTTAATCCACACATTCTTCACGTACACGAAGTCCTGAAGGCCAGACCTACTGAACGGTTGGTTAGTTATTAAAATGTACAATGCCCAACACAGCCACGCGCAAGTTAGCATTGATCGCGAAATGTAGATAAACTTAACTGATTTGACTATTCTCTATAATTCACTGGCGTAACTGATCAAAACATCCAAACCTAACTTCATCTGAACCATTTTATCATATACATGTAGAAAAATATTACACCGCGGACTGAAATAACAAATGGTTGAGAACCTTCAAACAACTATATACTATGATGGTAAAGTACCTACTTCTAAATGAAAACCATCACACAAGAAATATCTGGTAAAATGTATTTATTTTCGCTTAGGAAAAACAAACGCAATGCAAAAGGTTTGATCACTGACTTTTATGGAAAAAGAAACAAAAATCTGAATAAATGCTTTAGCACATCAAAACGTGTTTTCAAAAGTGCTGTAAATTTCATATAACAAGTAAAAACGAGAAGAATTACAATAATACTCTGCCTCTGAACAGGGCCATCATTTCACACACATTTTCCAAAAGGGATTAAGATATTTCAGTTGCAAAACATTAGGTTAGGCAAGTTACACTTTGGACCAGTTAAAACGAATTTCCACTATTACAAACGCAACATTTGTCTATGTGAAAATGATTAATTATGATATTTACTGGGCATAATTTAGCTATAGATATTCCGAAAATGATTATAAAAAATTTCGTATGTATTTACATATGCCAATAACGCAACCTAACCGCCAGTTTGACAAAACATACATGAAAACTATAGGTTCGGTTAGGTAAAATTTACTTGAACACAATTTCTATTTTTGCGTATTTTGGCCTACGGATACCGAAAGTAACGAAGATGTTCTGAACTTTCGAAATAAAACTTTACGATACGTTTAGATTACGGTTAACTATTGCAGACAAAACTATTGAAATTTACGTGCAATAAAACCACATCTTTTCCAAAACAAACAATCCAAAAATATAGAGGGAAAACGGAAAGTGCATTTCGTAACATTGCATTGCTAAGTGTAAGGTGTAAATTTTCTACAAACTCCAAACAAGGTTACTATGCTGTAATTTACTATCAAAACGTACATCGAACAGACCTGGATTTCAAAGAGAGGAGAATTTTGAAACATTGGACATACATACCTGAACCTGGAAAACCGACCCCCGAAGCCAAATAAATTAAGCAGACATATTCACTGTGCACATCACTTCACAGAAAAAACACTCCACTAACATATTGAAAAACACTGATACACTTTCTCACACACACTGGTGTCAGATCCACAAAGGATTATATTTTATTTGAACAAAAAACGAAACAAAACACCACTGCACACCACATATACGAATAAATTACTTCAGACACTTTGACAAACCACAATGGGATGCTTCTCGTTCACTCTTTGCTGCAGGGGGCCAATATGGAGGGTGAAGACTATGCATATCTGCTGCATCCTATGCATATATACTCCGCTTTCACCTGCTATGGTAGTATAAAACTGCGGCTAATATATTTGTTCTACCGTTGGAGAGGCTGCTCTACTTATTTAAATATAAATGAATTAGGCTGCATCCATAATTTGACTTAATATGCATTTCTAACCCCAGCCGTTATAATCTCAGACTACCCTGTCTGACGACCACAATGAACACAACTCAGCAACTAGTAACACAACAGTTCCTCAGCAACTAGTAAATGAGAGGTGATAATCTAACCGAAACCAAAAAAGAGGAAGGGGCGGGACCCAGAATCCTGACTAACGTAGCGAGAATAAATGCAACAATCAAAGATTATAGATTGTTTATAATGATTAAAACGAGAGAAAACTTAATGAAGAATATAAGGCAATAAGATATTCAAAGAATAACTAAGTAATAAAGGAGAAATTAATAAAGAATAAAATCCCGCCATTTTAACAATGAGAGAGATAATGGGATAGGCTCAGAATGTTTACACTTGTACGAATAAAACCTTTTTGATATTGTGCCGCCGCCGGCTGCAGAAAATATAGCCTTCGTCTCTGGATGAACGAAGCAAGAAAAGAAGAAGAAAACACATAAAAAGATATGATGCGATCCCCGATGGTGCAGGGGTTGCTACACCTTATGTCTCTTAGGAGCGTAATTTTTAACTTATGTTTTCGCCTAAGTTTTCGTCATTATTTTAACTTGTGACGTTTTATAAAAATTCATTATTATCTACACACAATATATAATCAGTAGAAAGGACACACAAAACTTACCCGAGTATACAGTAAAACCCCGAAATAACGAACTAATTTTAGAGGCCCGCGATTTCAATACACTAATTTAAGCTATATACAGTAAAACCCTCAAATTACACAGCAATTATTATTAAATACATACCACGTTATTCATTTACCACAATTTTCATGTAATAATTATTATTAACAGGTATTGCCTTAATATTTCCCCATATACAGATGCTCTTGCATTATACGACTTCCCGATAATTAGTAAATGAAGCCATTATTCTGTTTAAATTATAGAGACTTCTTCCAATTCTCAAACGGGACGGGGATAAGTCATAGTGCTGTTACCGCCCATACAATTCATTTTATCTTTATCTTATCCAATGCTCAATGAATTACACAGTTTCTTAGTCCAAATATGTAAAAAATCATTGAATTTCCAATACATTATAGCGAAAACAACGTACATAGCAATATTCAGAACCGGACCAGAGATTCTCTCCATTTCTCCATGAATCGTGCAACAGAAGCATTTATATAACCAGATCGACATGGCATCTCTCAGAGGTAAAAAAAAAAGCTCTCATCTCTTCTCCCCTATTATTTTCAACACGCAAGAGAGGGAGCGGAGCATAGATCCCTCTCATCCTCCCATAAGCCCTGCAACTGAAGCATTCATATGACCAGATCGATACGGCATCTCTCAGAGGAAAAAAAAGTTAAAAAAAAGCTCCCTTTCTCTACCCCTCTGTATTACTAGCCCCGCACCTCCCCTTATCTACAGTAGAAACATTTGAGATTTTTAGAATACACAGGATCTTATGAAAGATGCTTCCCCCCCTTCAGAATTACCCTAAAATAGCGAAATCACGCGACATTGGTCACGTGTTGTCGTAGTAATGGATCACATAATCTATGCTTAACTCAGGTAATAGAGAGCACCCTTCATTTCGACATGTGTAGACACGTGTTTCGCATATAGTAATGTTTCGCTCCCTCTATCCAATTGCTTTTCCAGACGCTGGTTTTATTGATCAATACTTGTAGATGAGAAAGGAAAAAGTCACTCAAACACACAGACGTAATTATCGAATCATTGCTCATTTGGAGCAGAATGAGAAAAGAGAGATATTTACATACAGATATACATGAAGTTACGTACATTACCCAAAATACGTTCACACGAGATGAATAAAGTCCACATTGCAGCTAAGTACATTTTTCTCGTTATGATATCAATATTCAAAGTTTAAAGTACATATTTCTGATAGCAAATGGATCAATTTCTACTTCAGATGCATATAAGCAGCGTGTAGACAGTACCTTGTTGGAACAGCTATATGATTTAAAGATGCGTAGTCGCTGGATCAGAGGTTTAGGGTTCAATTCTGGGCAAAGCAATACATGTT
>JAGDQP010057174.1:0-12795 GCA_022664845.1 Lepisma saccharinum | reverse complement strand
GCCAAATCATCGTCTCGTCACCTAGCAATTAATTAAAGACTGTGGTCGCTACCCTCCTCTCCGCTCTTCTCCCGTGATTATGCATTAGATTGATTCATGTATCGTAGTTTATGTGCTAGAATTGCCTATAACCATCCACATTTCTGTGTAGGTCCTGAAATCCGCTCCAATGCGAAGCAGACAAAATACTATTCACTCCTGGGGTATCGTGCTTGATTGAATTGTTATACGAGTTATAAACGAGCTGGTGCGCATTTAAGGACGAAACCTAGAATATCAAGTTGGCTCCGAACGACTGCTTTCAGGAGACTCGGACGGAAGTTGAACTCGTGACCGGGACACGAACACTATCCTCTCGGTCAGTCCGAGTCATTGTGATCGTTAATGTATTCCAACACCCCTAACTTATCTTTTTATGATATTGCCAAGTGTATCTTCCAACAACATACTGAGCTATACATTGGTACATACACTCACTATATTCTCCCATTGCTTCGGACGGCAATGGCCACAACTCCAGTTACAAAGTTACTTCTGGACGTTTACGACGCAGCTAAAATTCGTTATGTCCGTTAACGCATTTTTCTTGTGTAGAATATACAGATTGAACTATTTAAGGTTGTGACATCGTATGGAAAACTTTCTACTTTTTGCTTTGCATCGGTTGACACCTGATGTCTAGTACACACGCGTGTTTATTTTCTCTCTTCCATGTCTTCCTTCTTTGGCTGCTGTATTACATTGCGTTCTTTCTACTAACCAGTCGAACGTGACTCTGCATTAACGAATACCCTCCGTCCATCCTTTGCATGCTGTTACGCTTTAATCATACACCTGATTCTTTTCCAGGCGGGCTTCAATGCAAGACTGCTGTGACATCACGGACGCCTGATAGCACTGACCACTCGACCAACGAGGACATCTTGTTTTACTACACTGCATCTGTTGAGATGCGTACTCACCACCATCCGACTGGATACTTCTAGTTTCTCTCACTGCTAATAAATAAGCCAAACGCTCGTTGACTGTCTTTAATTATCACCCCTGTCTGATATGCAACCACGCATTATTGTCTAAAAATGGTCATAACATTAATTCTCGTTGAGATATCGTTGTGCCGGCAATGAATTATTGTTACCTGTTGGCAACTCATCCCATTTGTGGGCCTTTCGACCCATCTTTACTTGGAAGACTTTCTGGGAATCCCCTACTTCCTTTGGGGAATCCCTTGCGCCTTGCTTGTAGAATTTTTCAATATGCATTTTTGGATAGCCCGGGTGTGACTTCCTCTAATTTAGTCTCAACCGCCTACTCTCCGATTTTTCGTCTTCGCAATAATCCTCTCTGAAGTTCATTTTCCCACGCTTTCGGCACGCTGTAGCTCCGTAACGCCTCGGAATTTCCCCCCCGTTGTCTGGGACTTTTTTCTTTATTTTTCACTGTACTATCACCTCCCGAAGTTTGTCGGTCCGTAACCTTACCACCCTGTATATATTAGAGTGGCCCTTATTTCCTGACTGCCGAGCTTTTTCAGTTTCACCCTTTAAATGGTGCCTAAAGTGACCAACAGTTTTCAATACATTTACAGTATACAATATATATGGAGCAAAGATCTGTAATATACCCTTGTAAGTTTGGAACAGCTGGAGTGAAAGAGATTATATATTAGATAGAGGTAACCACAGTAGGCCCCTAGGACTGCACCTGATTCTATGTAGCACAATCACGGCCGCCATTTTGGATTAAAACCCATAAATTTAAATAGCAGTGGAGTCGTATGACATCATTTTGGAGTAGCTTTCCACCACAAACACACATCTGACGTTATTTGTAACATATCGCCAACCAACCATATTAATTTATAATTGTCTTCTTTTCACAATTTCCTCAAGTGTCTAGAAACTGGTAAACAAATGGTAAAGAGCAAGCTAGAATGTTTGGGACGTAAAATCAAAAGAAAATATCAGATTCATAATAATAGAACAAAACCACATACTTGTACCTAGGAATACCAGTTGTGACACACAAGTATTTGCATTAGATTTTATTGAATCATATAATTAAATGAATTGTAAATTACAGTGCAAATGGTAACCACATTTACATTGCAAGAAAACTGAGGGTTTACAGTAGAATTTAGTTGTCCAATAATGTTCCTTTCTTGCTATCAGGGTATTTTTGTGATAGTCGCTAATAACGTGTAAAAAAACTGTATCTGATTATCATCATTTGTTAAAATGCCACTGTATTGTTGAATTAATTTGATTCCTCGTTCAGCAACATCATTCTTTCCAGATTATTTAGACGCAATTGATAGTCCTTTTAGATAGTCATTTTTGTTTTCCCATTCGTCAGGTTCTATCTGCTAGAAGTTAGTAGCAATACTAAATCTTGGGGAAAAGTGCAGTGTTTCAGGTGTTTCAAAGTGGCTTACATTTTGAGATACTATGTTCCTAACAACCATTAAGCTAACATCAATATTATAGTCTTAGAGATTTATGGTTCTATATATCATCTAGCCATGTTAATCATTTTAAGCTTTATGCCTTGAGAAACAGGTGGATCAAAAAACACAAAACTACTGTTTCAGGAGAAAGATACCAGAGAAATCTACAAAATTAGCTGAGGGCTGCTGTAGAAATATCAGAATCTGTATATTGAACCAATTTTGCAAAATAAATAAATCATTAAATGGTGTTTCAACAGCACTAGGAGTTCAAAATCATGTTTCCACATAGACACTGACAATAAAAATGCATACATCCCTTATAGCTATTCTCTTTCTCTTCCACAGCTTGACGATGAAACTGGTTTATAAACATAAATATCTTAAGGAAATACTTAAATACCTTAAGGTTAACTAGCCAAGGAGAAGAGGTGGAGTTACGTCGATTTGACAAAAATTGCGGCTGAATAAGTATGTACATACGTCTAACAAAACGATGACCGCATTTTTGGAGCTACGTTTCTCTGGTTCTCATATTGCTTGGCATATCGACCATGCGCGGTGAAATGCTCCTGGGCATCTGAGGACAGTCCCAACAAGTGATATTCCTGGAAGAAATATTACTGTTAGCTCCAGTAATCTTTATCATGTTGTCTTTTTAGGAAATTGATCAGAATTCTATTGTCTGGTCACGGGTATCATGAACAGCAGAACTTACACAAGTATCCTCACAACCAGCTTCGAATTTTCCAGTTACAATTTTAGGCCAGGGTTCTTGAAACCTGCAGAAGATCAAAACGTCTGGACTTTCTGGAGAATTCATCCTGTCATGGAATACACTCCGCATCAAGTTCTCTTAAATATGGCGTCGGTTAAAAGATAAAGTAAATCACGCCTCATTAGATGTTCGAGCAAAACGCAAGCTCCACTTACATTGCCTGTGTTGGAGGTACTCATATCACAGCATAAACCTCCCTTTTAACTGTAACCATCCAATCAGTCAACGTGTCAAATACAGCTTCCCATTTCTGTTTTCCATTTACGGCTTCAGTGTTTTCTACTACAAATAACTGGGTCATCACTTTAAATGCATTGTGCGTGTGTTTTTTGAGAAGAGAAGTTATGTGTGTGTTCATTTCTTATGAAATCGACCTTGTTTAAGTGTTCAAACTGTTTATTGAGAATAAACCATATTTCCATGTTCTATTTATAGTGCATGGCGAAACAAACATCCAACTCTCTCGGGCAGGTTAATTCAGAGAAGTCATTCAAATAAGGAAAATCTTCCAAAATTCTTAAAAATCCGCCGTCCGTAAAGAGATATAAAATATCAGAGCATTACATTTCATCAAACCGAGAAGCCGTGCGGTCTAAGGTGTTAGGGCTACGACTCCAAAATCCCGTGTTCGATTTCCTGCAGGGAAATGGGTGTATTTTAACTAGATTGTGACGAATAATTGTGACGGGCCTAAGTTAAAGTTCCTACACTGGCCCATATAAAATAAGGTTTATCAAAGTTTTATCATTACAATGTTTTACATCGCAGCATTAATTTTTCAAAGGTAATAACTAATACATGCTTAGAGATAAGTTGAAATAACATCCGATGCGTGTTTGTGGTGAAAAGCTACCCCAAAGCGAAATGTCAGACGACCTCATTTCTATTAAAAAATTGGGTCTCAATCCAAGATGGCGGGTTTCAAGATGGCCGCCATGATTGTGCTTCACTGATTTCGGTGTGGTCCCACATCGATTACCCCTAAGAAATAATCTGATTCCCTCAAGCCATTCCCAACTTACAAGAGTTTAGTACAGACCTTTGCCTGATATTGTATATTGTAAATGTATTAAAACTTTGGGCATCTTGAGGCATCATTTAATATTATTCAATTGAGCTATTTTTTCTCATGTTTAGATTGGTCTGATATCGAACCATTATAGAGGTGAGAGTAAAGACATTCAGAACTTATGTTTTCTCCATATAATTAAGGGCCACTCTAATATATATTCTTAAATTATATCAGAGATAAGTCTATTTGGAAATAATGTATTCAACTATAAACATTGCAATAAAAAATAAAACTAATCCATATCCTGACAAAGCTATTTATTTGACATATCTTATAAAAAACAAATATATGAGTAGTAGTGTTGGCACTTGACCTCACTTTCTTGAAAATGGCACGTTTTCCCCGTGCCTGGCTGATAGCAAGGAGTAAATTTTCCGGGGCTATACGATACGCTGTGTCGAATGTCTTGGCTACCTATGATAAAAGGCTATGAGCACATTTTCTCATTCTTTAGCAAAGGTTACGACCCTTTTTTCGCATTCCCTATTTATAAAAGACTACGAACACATTTTCGAACCCTTATTTAACATAGCATACAGTTCATAAAAGGCTATGGTACCTTTTCTCAACCCTTATTTAATATAGTAGAGACTACACAGGTATATAGGCTAGTTATGCCCTTCAACACTATTAAAGGCTACGCCATTAAGCATTCCAACACTATGAAAGGCTACTATTTATTATCCCCTATTTATTATAGTAGAGATTACACTCCACATAGTGTACAATGCTACGATTCATCCCCTATTTAAATATAGCAGAGATTAATAATACGCTGAACCATAGCAAAGATGGACTACGAGTCCCTACGGCCTCCTTTTCCCTTCCCTTTTCAACATAGAAGAGATTTAACTCCCACACTCCGTAAGAGGCTAAAACCCCTATTTAACATAGCAAAAATTACACAGGCAACGGGTTTACAAATACATTGCAGCCCGTTTTTAACATAGTAGAAATTACACACATACATTGTTGGAACCTCTATTTAACATAGCAGAGATTTAACCCCACATTGTGCACAAGGGCATGATTTATTTGCAATTTACATAGCTGAAAATTCATAAAAGTGTAAGAAGCTCTTTTTCAACCCTTACAGAGGCTACGGTCCAGCTCCTATTTAAAATAGACTATGACACATTTTTCGAAACCCAACACAACATACCAGAAATTAGATCAGCGCATAATTTCTTGAAAGGGTACGGAGTTTATTTTGCAACCATTATTTAATATAGCACAGATTTCATAAAAGACTACGAAGCCTTATTTAACACAGCAAAAATTATAAAAGGAATTTGAAGTCAATTTCTATAACATGCCCTAAGCAAAGGTGAAATATTTTAACAGTGTAAATATCTCGTAAATGGCTCAACATATCGAAGTTCTATTTTCACTACCGTAATCTACTTAATTCCGAAGTATGCTGAAGTTCCGACAAAAAATAGGCAATTAGGAACCATAAAACGACCACATTGGCCCCCATATCTTGGAAACGGTACACAATATTGAAAAATAAATGGAAAAACACCCCCAGCACGGTAACGCCATGTCAACTTTCAGCATAATCTAACTAATTCCGAAGTTTGGTAATAATCCGACAAAAGTTTGGCAAATAGGAACCATTAGACATAATATTTCGAAAACAGATCCAAATATTGCAAAAATAAATTGAAAAATCTCTCTTTAGAAACACTTGTCAATTTTCAGCACAATATACCTAATTCCGAAGTTTGGTGATAATTCGACGCAATTTTGGCAATAGGACCACATTAGACCCATTTCTCGAAAACGGCTCAAAATATCGCAAAAATAAATCGTAAAACACCACCAGTATGGTAACCTCCTGTCCATTTTCATCATAATCTACCTAATTCCGAAGTTTGGTGATAATTCGACGAAATTTAGGCAATTATTAACCATTAATCCAAGGTAAACACTCAAATATATATCTTGTATTCCTGTATATTTGTATTCCTGTATATCTTGTATTCCTGTATATCTTGTATTCCTGTATATCTTGTATACCTGTATATATTGTAAACGGCTAGACAAATTCAGATTCCAATTTCACATATGGTATTGGTATGAGTGCATTGAAAACTACATGTGAAATAAAATGGTGACCTTGAGGTCAAATCTAAAGTTAGCTTGCTGGCTTCGTCCCCCGTGGTCGTAGAATAATGAAATTTATTTTAGTCACGAGAATGTCAACTATGATAACAAATTCTTTCTTCTACCTACTGTCGGTTCCAAGATATGGCGGTTCGAATTATGTCAAATTATGACATTTTAGACGCAGTATAGAGAAACTCCCAGATTATATGTTATGTGCGTCGCTGACGCAGTATCTAATAATTGCTTTTCTTTACCACCTACCGTTTCCTAAATATGGCAGTTTGAATCTGTCGAATTTTGACATTTCAGACGCAAAATTGAGAAACTCGCATTTTGGGTCAATAATGCAGAATATGAAATTTGCTTCTCTCTACTTATTGTCGCTTCCAAGATATGGCGGTTTGAGTTGAGAAACTCGCAAATTATATGTTATTTGTGTCGATAATGCAGAATGTGAATTTGTAATTTTCAATATACCATATATTTCGCCCTACATTATGTTTATACCTGAATAGTTTCGTGTTTTCAATGTCATAATGCATGCTTATGCTTTAAGTGCTTTGAAACCGTATATAAAACTTTATATTTGACAGAGAAATAATTGAGAAGTAGCTATTCAAAATGTCAATAAATTTATATACATATTTAAAAAAATATATTGTTATTGCATATTTCCACTTCCCTTGGCGTAGTAATAACGTTGAACACTAAATTATTTTCTAAAAAAGAAATTATACGTAAAGTGCTTTATAACAATATAATTATTGCGTAATGATATTCATTTGAAAGTAATTCTTTTATGAAAATTTATATTGGAGAAAACCGTTTGAAATGGATTTAGTAATTATAATTTTTTGCATATATTTCCGCTTCGCTTCGCGTAGTAATAACGCCAAACACTAAAGTATTTTCTAAAATATAAAGTATGCCTAAAGCGCTTTAGAATAATATGATTAGTATATATTTGCTGTAATAAAATATATTGTATGAAAATTTTGTTGGGAAAACTGTCTCAAATGGAATTTGTAATTTCAATTATACTATATATTTCGCCCCACATTAAGTTTATAAAATACGCGGAAAGTTTGCTGTTTTCAATGTCATAAAATACGCTTTATGTGCTTTAAAACAGTACATAAAACGCTATAATTGACAGAGAAATAGTTGAGAATAAGCTATTCAAAATATGAATGGAGTTATATACATAATTAAAAATGGAGTTTTTTTATTGTTATAGCATATTTCCCCTTCGCTTGGCGTAGTAATAACGCCAAACACTAAAATATTTTCAAAAAAATAAAGAACACGAAAAGCGCTTTAAAGCATATAATTATTAGGTATTGGTTTTAATTAAAAACTAATCCCTTTATCAAAATTTTGTTGGGAAAACTGTCCAATACGGAATTTGTAATTTTCAATATAACATACATTTCGCAATACATTAAGGTTATAAAATACGCGAATAGTTTGCTATTTTCAAGGTCATAATGTAAGCTTTACGTGCTTTGAAACGGTATATGAAACGTTATAACTGACAGAGAAACAATTGAGAAATAGATATTCAAAATATGAATGCAGTTATATGCATATTTGAAAAATTGTAGTTTTTTTATTGTTATTGCATTTTTTCCCTTCGTTCGGCGTAGTAATAACGCCAAACACAAAATTAATTTCTAAAAAGTAAAGTACACGTAAAGCGATTCAAAAGCATATAATTATTATATATTGGTTGTAATTAAAAATAAATAATTTTATGAAATTCTGCTTGTTCAAGGCGTCAAAGAAGACGAAGGAACTGCAAAATTGCGTGTTTATATAGGTCTAATACGAAATCTAAAACCAACATTGCATTTGCTACTGTATGTCCTTGGGTCATTGCATTCAATAAAAGAATAAAAGGCTATTTGCACCTCTGAATACAACGTAAGCTAGAAATAACGGAAGGCTACTTGAATAGCAAACTGAAAAATATGTGGTCTTTAGGAACGCCTAAACTGTTTTTCGCCCCATAATTTTATTTATAAAGCATGTTTTTCTTTCTATGCATGGATAAAATACTTTTAAACCGGCTGCAACTCGCTTTTGTTTTCAAATTCTTAAGGTATTTTTGCAATTACTTCTAGGCTAATGACATTACGGCGTTTTTATAGGCATACCTACGTATTTCCAAAGCCAACTTGGTCACTGTTTAAGGAGTAAAGTTTTCATAGAGTTAGTCGTGTCCTGTTAGGTCCCCCCTCACAAGACCATAGACACTATCACACTAGGTAATAATTGTTTGACAAAGCCAATAAATTGCAGAGACAACTAAATTGTGACTTAGGCTGCTACAAATAAACAATGTTACAACAGCTATTTGCAAAAGTGATTCTCGAGTGTGTGCTGGCTTGTCTTAATGAGTGCTTTTACAATATTCCCTCTGACTTTGTGTGTAGACTTAAGCAAGACATTTACCATACTTTGAATGGTGGCTGTATTAATAACTTTTTGGTTTGTGAACAAATGTAGCGAATTCAATACTAATTCTATTAATGTATTGCATAAATTTCTCTCTACATGTAAAAACAATAACAAAATTTGAAAGTAAGAACAAAATTTGGTTAATTTGTTGGTGAAAAAATACACTGTATTCATAAACTTACACTACTTTTAAAATTAAATATACACTAGAACTAGTATTCATATGGGTATAAAACAAGTTTCTAGTAGTAACATGAAACTTTTATTGCGCATAAGCAGAAAATATACAAAGTAAAATATTTCCAAATAATACAAAAATATTGTAATAACGAAGCTAACACAATCTGTTTAACAATATGTTTTCCACATAACTAATATGAACAGAGTTGTAACTATATACAAATTATATAACACAAAAATACTTAAATTCAAATTATATTAAATATTTTTTCTTATTTAATAATATTAATATTATAATAAAAAGTTAATAAGTATTCTAATTTGCCTTTTATTTCAAAACCTATCCACAATTTTACATAACTATTAAATAAAAAGTACAAAAATTATCTTAGGTTCACAAAATAAGTTTTTAGTTTTGCTTTCACATAAAGGTTTATTCCATAAATATTTTTAGAAAACTTTTTTTATAATTTTTATTACAAAAATTAATTTGTAATTAGTTTTCTGCTAAAAAAATTTTTTTTTTAGAAAATGTTTTATTTTTCAAAAACAAATATTACATATTTTTCTTAGAGTAATTTTCTTGCTTAAGTCTACACCCAAAGTCAAAGGAAATATTGTAAAATCACTCATTAAGACAAGCCAGCACACACACTCGAGAATCAGCTATGCAATTAACTTTTGTTATATTGTATATTTGTAGCAGCCTAAGTCACAATTTAGTTCTCTTTGCAATTTATTGGCTTTGTCAACCAATTATTACCTAGTGTGACAGTGTCTATGGTCTTGCGAGGGGGGAACCCAAACGTGTCACGACTAACTCTATGAAAACTTTACTCCTTAAATAGTGACAAAGTTGGTTTTGGAAATGCGTAGGTATGCCTATAAAAACGCGGTATTTCCACTAGCCTACAAGCAATTGCAAAAAGAGCATAAGAATGTAAACATAAAAAGAGTTGGAGCCAGTTTAAAAGTATTTAGTCATGAATAGAAAGAACAACATGCTGTATAAATAAAATTATGAGGGTGAAAAAACAGTTCAGGCTTTTCTATAGACCACATTTTTGCAATTTTAATTTTCAAATAGTTTTCAGTTCTTTCTAGCTTACGTTTTTTTCCAAAGGTGCAAATAGTCTTTTATTATTTTATTGAATGCAATATCCCAAGGGCATACTGTAGCAAACGCAATCTTAGTTTTAAATTTCGTATTAGACCTATATAAACAAGCAATTTTGTAGTGCCTTCGTCTTCTTTGAGGCCATCATCAAGCAGACCTTGATAAAATAATTTATTTTTAATTACAACCAATACATAATACTTATATGCTTTCAAAGTGCTTTACGTGTATTTGATTTTATAGAAAATAATTTAGTGTTTGGCGTTATTACTACGCCGGGTAAAGGGGAGATATGCAATAACAATAAAAAACTACAATTTTTCAAATATGTATATAACTGAATTGACATTTTAAATAGCTATTTCTCAATTATTCCTATATCAATTATAAAGTTGTATATACTATTTCAAAGCATGTAAAGCGTATTTTATGACATTGAAAACATCAAACTGTTCGGGTATTTTATAAACCTAATTTAGCGCGAAACATATGGTATAATTAAAATTACAAATTCCATTTGAAACAGTTTTCCCAACAAAATTTTCATTAAATAATTTATTTTAATTACAACCAATACACGATAGTTATACACTTTTAAAGCGCTTTACGCATACTTTATCTTTTAGAAAATAATTTAGTGTTAGGCGTTATTACTACGCCGAGCAAAGAGGAAATATGCAATAAGACTAAAAACTACATTTTTTTAAATATGTGTATAACTACATTGACATTTTGCATAATTATTTTTGAATTATTTCTCCGTCAATTATAACGTTTTATATACTGTTTCAAACAACGTAAAGCGTGAACTATGACACTGAAAACACCAAATTATTCTGGTGTTTTATAAGCCTAATGTAGTTCTAAATATATGGTATATTGAAAATTACAAATTCATATTCTGCATTATTGACACAAATAGTATATGATTTGCGAGTTTCTCAATTCAAACCGCCATATTTTCGAAGCGAAAATAGCTAAAAAGAACTAAATGTCACATTTTGCATTATTGACAAAAATAACATATAAAATGAGAGTTTTTCAATTTTGAACTAAAATGTCAAAATTCGAAAATTCAATCAATCAAATTTTGGAAACGGTAGATGGCAGAGAAATACAAATGTAACATTCTGCATCAGCAACGCAAACGACCTATAATCTGCGAGCTTCTCAATTCTGCGTCCAAAATGCCTAAATTTGACAAAAAATCTTGGAATGGGTAGGTGGTAGAAAAAAGCTAATATCATATTCTGCATCACCGACCCAAATAAGCTAATTTGCAAGTTTCTCATTTCTGCGTCTAAAATGTCGAAATTCGACAAAATTCGTAACGCCATATTTTGGAAGCAACAGTAGGTAAACAGTAGGTTTTCATACTTGACATTCTCTTGACTAAAATAAATTGCATTATAAGTTTCATTATTTTACGAACAAGGGGCCGAAGTTAGCAAACTAACTTTAGATTTGACCTTTGACCTCGAAGTCACATTTTTTTCCACATGCACTTTTCAATGGTCTGATGCTATATGTGAAAACAGAATCTCAATATGCCTAGCCGTATACAAAGGGTTAAATGTTTGACTGTTGACCTTTGACTAATGGTTCCTAATTGACTAAATTTCTTCGAATCTACTAAACTTTGGAATTAGGTAGATCATAATGAAAATCGACAGGGCGCTACTTTGCTGTCGGTGTTTTTCGATTTATTTTTGCAATACTTTGAGCCGTTTCCAAGATATAGGGTCTAAAGTGGTCCTATTATGGTTCCTAATTGCTCAAATTTTGTCGGAACGTGACGAAACTTCGGAATTAAGTAGATTATGATAGTGAAAACAGAACTTCGATATGTTCAGCCATTTACGAGATATACAGTTAAAATATTTGACCTTTGATTAGGGTGTGGTATGGACATTGGCTTCAAATTTCTTTCATAATCTCTGTTATGTTAAATAAGGTTTCGTAGTCTTTATGAAGTCTCCGCTATGTTAAATAATGGTTGCAAAATAAGCTTTGTACCCTTTCATGAAATGATGCGCTGGTCTAATCTCTGCTTTTCGAAATAGGAGTTGGAAAAAGGTGCCGCAGTCTTTTATAAATAGGGGCTGTAGAGTAGACTCTTTAAAGGTTGAAAAAAGAGCTTTGTACACTTTTATGAAATTTATGCTATGTTAAAGAGGAAATAAATCGTAGCCTTGTGAAAAATATGCGGTTAAATCTCTGTTGTAAAAATGCATGTGTATAATTTCTACTATATTAAATAGGGGTTGCAATGTACCTGTTAACCCGTTGCCTGTGTAATCTATGCTATGTTAAATAGATGTCGTATTCTTTTTACGGAATGTGGGGATTAAATCTCTTCTACGTTAAAAAAGGGAATGAAAAAAGAGGCCGTAGGTGTTCGTAGTCCATCTCTGCTTTGGTTCTGTGTAGAGTTAATCTCTTTTATTTAAATAGGTAATGAATCGTAGCCCTGTGCACTATGTGGGGTGTAATCTCTGCTGTAATAAATAGGGGATGAATCGTAGCCTTTCATAGTGTTGGAGAGCGTAATGTCGTAGCTTCAATAGTGTTGAAGGGCATAAGTAGCCTATATACCTGTGTAGTCTCTACTATATTAAATAAGGGTTGAA
>JAGDQP010057173.1:0-12627 GCA_022664845.1 Lepisma saccharinum | reverse complement strand
GACCTGATTTTAGGTATTTTCCACCTCATAAAAATAACGCTGTACAATGGCTAATTGGGCATACTTTGTATTATATCTCTAATAGAGATTCTTTGTTATGTAAAGATGGATACTATGCCTATTTGAAAAGAGTAAAGTGGAAAATTTCTGTCCATGAGATATCACGCTACTATGGTAGGTTCCTGGATCTTATATTAGAACAATTACAATAGAAACTACTACAGTAATCTAAGCTTCATTGATACTGTGCAATAAGACTGAACATTTTATTGTCAAAATGATTAATTAGAGAGTTGTCTTCAATGTTATTTTGATATCTTGTTAGCAACATATTAGGATGTACTTTAGCTATGTCCATTTGCTGATCCTTCTTTTGTTTGTATTATCAACTGTATGATTACCTTGTGATAATAAACGAATTAAAAAAAAAAAGTGGTTAAGGCATCAAACTTCTAAATCTCACGCTGACAGTCGGAGGCACGAATCCCATCGCAGACCCTGAAGAACTTTACTAACTACGAAATAAATAACAGCGAAGACAATGCGAAAAGATTAACTTAATATCGATTACCACTGCGTCCCATATATTATATATATGTGTCCAATATAATAATATGTGTTACTTTTGCCCGCCTTGTTGCCTCCGCGGGAACAAGGTGGGAAAAGTCGGCAAACTGTCGGGTCATAGTTGAGAGTCGCCTTGTTCCCGTAGCCGGGTAATAGATGGCGATTTTATCGCCCCGGTATCCGTGCCGCAGGTGAGGATCGCCGGAGGGCCGCCAAACGTCGCAAGTGGGCCGCCACTGGACCGCTTCCGATTTGCTGATTGGGTAACTGCGACATGCTAGTGTCAATTTTATCTTGGATTGTGGCTGATCCGGATCTTATTAAAGCGTTCGTGTCGTCTACATATAAAATAAGTTTAGCTTCTGTAATTTGGTCATGCATATCATTTATATAAACAAGAAACAATATTGGTAATAGGATTGATCCCTGTGGTCCCCCACAATAATAAATTGAGGTTTCAATCTGTGCTTATTAATATATTTATAGTTTCCATTGAAGTGTTCTGTCCTCTACAATTTGTGTTCTATCCGAGAGATACGATTCCAAACACACTAAAGGAGCATTCCTATTATCATATCTATACATCTTATTTAATAGAATGTTGTGTTCGACTCAATCGAATGCCTTCGTCAAATCACAGAAGACACCAAAAGAATAACATTTTGTGTCCATTGCATTTACGACGTTCATAACGAAGTTGTATATAGCAGTTTCAGTTGACTATTCTTTTAAAAATCCATTCTGACTGTGAGAAGAGCATATAATATTGTTTGATTTTAAATGTTGGTTTAACCTAGAAAGAAAGACATTTTCAAATACCTTAGATAGCACTGATATAAGAGAAATTGGCCTGTACTTTTCCACTTTCCCCTTGCTACCCTTTTTATGTCATGGTTTAATTAAGGATAATTTTAAGTTTGTAGGAAATGTACCATGCGTAAAAGATTCATTTATGATATATGTAAGTAGGTAAGCTATTATCTTTGCAGCTTCTTTCAGTACCAGTACAGGAATGTCGTCGATGCCAGTAGATTTTTATTTTTTTAATTTTGAAATGACAGATTTAATTTCATTTGGGGTAATTGGTGTTAGAAACATATAATTAACGGTCATTGGTATAGATCTCGTTTCTGAGTATTGTTTTCGCATAGATGATTAGGCAGCATTTTTACGACCGAACTGAAATCTATCTTCCATAATACTGACAAGAATTTGGATCCATCGTTTCCCTCTTTCTCTATATTTTCAAATACAACGTTTAGTATGCACTTCCTTGCATTCACAATGTAATAACCATTTCCCTTTTCTCTTTTCCGTTGTGATTAGCATTTTCTCATACATTATCTTCTGTGTTGCGCTCATCGTCACTATTCTTATCAATGTGCGCATTTCAAATGTTTTCCAGTTGTTCTTTTGTCACTCTTTTGCCCAGAATCTGTAGTCCAGGCGATAACGATAGCTTCGGATCTGCATTGAGTAGATAACTGGGTTCAAACCCAGCAGCCGACTATCCTGACTGAGGCTAGTTCCAGGATTTCTATATCGGTTTCACCAGTCAAATATCGGGATTAGTACTTTTTGGCCCTGGCCACTACCTTTCCCATCCTCTCCCCTACCCAATCCCGACCTGAACCAGAGATTCCTAAAGCTCATAAATAAATTCAATTCAATTCAATATGTTACACTTGGCTCCTTACAACACTATAATGCACACAAAATATTTAATCCATATTTCTCTTATGCCTTGTTAACATTAATAACATCTTACCATGGTTAACGTTAACTAAAATCATTTTTGTAATATAAATGGGAGTTACCATTAACGCGGGTTTCAAATTTAACCAGCGTACAACGGTTATCTTCTTACGTTAGTTATCTAAACGCAAAATGGCCGTTAAGCTCAGCTCACTTCGTGAGTTTATTTCTTTGTTTATCGAAATATATAGCATCCAAGTGCTGCGTATCCCTTTTAAAGTATAAATGAATGATGGCAGGGGTGAAATGTTTTTCTTTCAAAAACGTTTTTTATACTCAAACTTGTTATTACTTATATTTCTAATCAAGGGTTAGGTTAGGTTAGAAAGTTATTTTCGCTTCGTTTCTTTTCTTTTGTTTATATACGCGATGAAACACAATTTTCGCTTTTACTTCGCAGTAACGCTGATAAATGGTTCTGCAACGGGGTTCAAATATTCCATGTTCTAGACGGACGTCTAGTTTACACTTAATATCTTCGTTTATATTTCATAGATACTTAAAACGCAGGTTTCCATTTTCTCTTCCAAATTTTATGTTGTCTGGCATTTTATTTATTACAACTTGGACTTAGTGTACTTTTTAAATATCTTAAGTTGTCTGCATTTAGACTTTAAGTGACAATAGGATATCCCTGTTGGAATTAAATAAATTAAAAGTTGTACATTATTTGGT
This sequence comes from Lepisma saccharinum, assembly GCA_022664845.1. NCBI lineage: Eukaryota > Metazoa > Arthropoda > Insecta > Zygentoma > Lepismatidae > Lepisma > Lepisma saccharinum. The sequence continues at coordinate 9,630 of JAGDQP010057173.1, read as the reverse complement.
TGAATGAATAGAACGAAGTTTCTTTTTTCTCCACCAGAAGGAAGGGTATTAGAAAACAACAAAGTCGATATTTTTTAGAACTCGCTGAACATTTGCAGACAAACAGACTTTTTTTTATCTTTAGTTATAAATTACCAGTCTTCGCTTCCTTCACGATGACTTCTCAATTACCATACGCAGGGCCGCAACTAAGGAAGGGAGAGACATGCCAAAGTTGTCGGCCGGCTAATCTTTTGCGTACCAAAATTTTATCAGACGTAAAACAAAGGTTCAACATGTCCTTGAACAGTTCAACAGTTCAACATGTCCTTGTGTATATACTACTATTATTACAGACTTTTCTTTAGTCCACAATGGTTCATTGTGTCCTCAAATCTTGCAATGTTAACTCATTTCCTGACGTCATACAATACAGAAATTTGCACAGCGACGTAAGTTGGGTGACAATACAATATTCCATTGTTATTTTCATATATTTCTATAAAGCATATTTTAATATGGACTTCTTTATCTTAAAATGAATACTAGCTGCACTGGTTGCAGAACACCTTGGAAATTGGGTCACAAAACATTAGCTTGAGAAAAAGTATCCGAACACCAAAATAAATAAAATAAGATTTTAAAAACGTTTTAATATATGCTTAAATTTTTAAACAATTCATACTAAAGTAAAAAAGAAAACTTTGTTTATGCATTTCTAAATAGAAAAGCATGGAGTGCGCCAACTGAAGAATTTATAAAGTGTATATGAGAGCGCACCCCAGCTTTTCATTTCAGTCATGCATTAACAAAATTACTTTACTTTATAGTACTAATTGTTTAAGAAAAGTATATCTTTAAAAAGTTGATTATTATTATTTAAAATTTATGTTCAATTATAACCTCATGTGCGGATGGTCCGATGTCGATTATGTTTATTTTGAAATAACCTAACTCGAAAGAAACACACCAAACAATAGAAGTTAATGTTTTCAATTCCACATTTTTGAGTTCGGCACCAAATTAAAAACTATTAAAATGAAAATTGTTACTAACAACCTACTAAACCATAGTAATTACATAGTTTTGCTACAAGGATAGATGGTTGTTCCTTTTAGCTAATTTTGTGCCAAAATCATTTGTTCCCTCCCGTTGGAAAGTCCAAGCTACGGCCCTGCCATACTAAGTTAATAAATAAATTATGCAAACTGTTCTCTAGAATCCAAATGAGTATTTTCTAGAATTCATTATTATCCTCCATTTTGAAGTTATGTCCTCTCCTGTTCTTAATATCTTTAAAGCCTGTTTTATAATTATTTTCTATTCGACCATTAACAGAAACGTGTATCCTGTGAGTGAGTGGTAACTCTCGCTGCCTTGTAATCAAGGGGTCTTTAGTTCGATTCCCGGTGAGGTCACAAGTGGTTTGGATCCCACGTTGAACTGTAGGTTCCGTCCTAAGAAGTTTACCAGCACGTTTAGGATGTTAATAACAATTAAATCAATAAATCATTAACAAAAACATCCTTAACACCACTGTTATAATTAAAATTAAATAGTCGATTTGTAATGTACAGTTATAAGTTATCTATGGTAAAGAAGTGACTATTATATCATCAGCATAAGTAAACTAGCAAGAATATTATGTATTAGTATGCTAAACGTTGGATTAGTACTAAATACGAATTAAAACAATATTATTTGCTTTAAGGTTTGCTATAATATAAATAAATTAAGTTTTGTAGAACCACACTACGAAAGAAAAAATCACTTGTGACATTAGAACAGTTTAAATTACTCGTAAAAACAGATATTAATAAATCCTATGTTTGTAAAATTTGTTGATGTTAATTTCAGAGATATTTTCAAACATTCTTGAAACAATTGAATGGAAAAAAGTATGACAGAAGAAATAAGATAAGAAGTTAACCATACATCTCTTACTGAAAACATGTATTACGTCATTCAAGTATTTCTAAATAAAGAGAGTTTGTAATAGATTTAAAGTCGAAGTTAATATAGCAATGAATTTGTTTGGAAAGGTTGAGTCGACTAAATTCATTAGTAAGCTTTGCCCGTGTTGCACACAAATTTAAATATAAACAAAGTAAATAGTGACAGAAAATGAAGTGGATAAACTATTATCCAATAACATAATGAAGAAAATAATATTTATGATTCTTCTCATAAACACAACAGTAAGTATGTTCAAGTTTCTAGATACGATACTTAATTTACATTATTTTACGTTTTTGTGTGTGTTGTACATATGATGTATACACATATTATATTAGTAAATTACATGCTTTTGGTATTACGGTGCAATAGATGCAGAAAAATGTTCAAATTGATCCATACTAAGGATAAAACCATCGATAAATTTCACATGCTTTTATTTTTATTTCAAGTGTATCGAGTTGTACTTACGGAAATGAAAATAGACCTACAGTTCACTATTAACGAAACTACACGGGATAAATTTTACTTTGGATACCCCAGCCTCCGTCAGCTATTAATCCATATGCACTCTTTACTACCCATTGCGTTGTAAATAAGTCACTCAGACATTTCTATAAATGCCTGGCGGCCATCAGCAAGCCAAAAAAGTGTTACGAGAAACAATACATTATTGTTATTTCGTTAAATACCTACTCGACTTGATGAACTCACAGAAATATGGCGGCATGCGGGGGAATACTAATGGCGCCACTTCGTGTTGTGAATGGCACTATCTTCCTACAGAAATAACTGACAAATTGCCGAGAGAGCGTAGGTGGATTCGAAAATTCAAGTTTTCACTTCATTATACGCGATGCACATCGCCCTTAACACTCACACCATATGCTCGGTTTGAAGGCTCAAGCTGCTGAATTGTCCGACATACTTTCTGCTCTTTCACTCTCATTTCACACTTCCATGACTCGCAACTTTGTTATATTTTGCGTTTGAACATTTCCACACACGTTGGAAACATAAAATTTCTTCCGTAAATTTTACATTTTCGGAGGTCCTAAAAGTATAATTAACCCAACTTATTACGTTAATCCTTACAAATGAAAATAATTCCTAATTTGATCTTTATTCACAATTAACGTAATTTATTAATGCACAAATGCAATTAACATAAATGCTCTCCAGTGACGGTAAACACAAGAGCTATTGTTTCAACCTCAGCCGAGTTTTAAAAATAGAACAAGAGTATCACAAACGCATTAATATAGTTCCTTGACCTTGACCTTGAGTTACTTCTCAGAGCTCACCATTAAAGAGCCCATTTGGAGAGAAACTAATGTTTTAAACGTGCATGAAGTTGAAAGCGATCACTGAATATTGGAATTAGTTCGTAGAAATAACTTTAGAGTCTTGTAATATTTCAGAATTTGTTTACTTCGCCAAGGATAAGCGTGAAAAATTGGAAGGAGGAAAGGAGAAAGATAATGTCAGGGAAGAAGGAACAAATGAAAGATAGGAGTGAGGAAGTAAATTTAGATCACAATTTGGGTAGTATGTACAGGAATTGGTTCAAGTTTGATTTTTAAGGAAAAGAGGTTAATTTAGGATTTGAGGAAGGAGGAGGAGAAGGAGAAAAACAACTATAGGGGGAAAAAAACTCGGTTCAAGTAACTGGTAAATTACAGGTTTAAGAACTTAGGGTAGAAAAGGAAGGATTTAAGTTACGGTAATTTGTTGATACGGTTTAAAAAATTGTAAATGAGAACAACGACTCTCCGTGTGGGATTGAAGAGAAGATTCACTGCAGAAATTGGTTTATCGATATTGAGCTTATATAGGGCATCATATAAATGCTTTCGGTTTGCTTTCCATAATGTACATTCTAAAAGTAGGTGTCTAACAGTTTGTGTACCTGTGCGACATTCACAAAGAGGAGAGATGGCTCGACTAAACCTAAATAAATGCCCATTAAGACGAGTGTGTTCAGTTCGTGCTCTATTAATTGCTATAATATATTTGCGTGGGAGAAAACAGTTATTATACCATGGTCTCTTGTCACTTTTCTTAAAAAATTGGGAATAATAAGTAGTAGATTGTTCGATTTGTAGGATGAGGTTATTTGTCCAGGTCGTTAAGATTTTTTTACGAACTCGTGGGAGAGTATCCTGATAGTATAATGGAGTAAAAGTTTTGAGAGGAAGATTGTGGGACTGACGAGCAAGTATATCGGGAGTCTCGCATATGTTACTATGAGCTTTGAAATGAGTAAACTTAATACTTTTACCAATCTTTAAGTTAAATTTAAGTAATTCTAAAATATCAAAAATAATAGGGTGATTATGGAACATGGTACCGTAATTTCTTTGTATAGCAAGTAAAACAGATTGTGAGTCTGTCAGGATTAGAATATTCTTTTCTTTTAAAAGTAGACTGTATCCTAAAGCTTTTTTTATGGCTATGGCTTCAACATGGAAGATCGAAAGAGCGGCATCAAGTCTGTAACATAAAGAATATTGCTTTTGAATATCCCAGACAGCTGCCGCTGTAGACATGAGTTTTTTACTACCATCAGTAAAAAGGAAATAGTAGTTGTTCCATGCATGACGAAACTCTGAGAGATGTGAGTAGGTTGGATAAGACATATCTGGAAAAGGAAATAAAGGGCACGTTATTTTAAACAACGGATTTTTACGTGGTTGATGACATTAATATAGTTCAAATAAATTTGAAACTCTGCTCTACAATGTGGCTATTAACATTTGAAAATTGTTTCAAAAAGAATCCCTCCCACCCACCCCAAAAAAAGCTTTAAAAAGTATGTACCCGGTTCATCAATGGCGAACAGATTTTACCACTATCCAGTATGCATTGAATTAAAGTTTACAAATATTTCCCAATGGGTACGGTAAAGATAGATTATACAATATACAAAGTATAACTTTATATTACTTGAACACACTAAAATATCACGGAATTAATGCTTGAGTTCTTTCCGACTTTCCAGTGATAGACTTAGGACTATTGTAATAATCACATAAGTATGGGCTTTTCTTTTCCCATCCACTCACCCACTCATCCATTCAGCATGTGTCCAGCTAGGACAATTGTCAGGGATTACGGCAAGATTTTCAGTTTGGGAGAGTGTAAAGTCAAAATTGGGATGATATAAGTGGATTTTTGCACGGTTTCTATCGATTTTTGACGATAAACATTTTAAATTTGGGGGTGCTTTCGAGGATTTGGGGGATAACACCCCCACAGAGAGGGGGTCAGACTGAATCATTGATCACAACATTTAGCTGTGCCAAATTCACCGCCCACACTACAGAAAGACGTCTTCACCATTGCCCGCAAGGGGCGCCATTACAGGATCAAATCAAAAACTTGTCCAAAAACGTGGAACAAACAATACAATAATAAAAGTTTTTCGATAAAAAATTGTTCTTTTCATCTAATCAGTTCATAAGTCTCTAGAATATAGATATGTCTCCTTAACTCTTAACATTTAACGATGCAATTTTATAGCGAAATTGTACGTAAACATATTCACTCTTCTCGCTTCCCCAACTGGATAATGGAAGATATATTTGTAGGGAACAGCACCGGTACGATAGAGTTAAGATATAATAAAGGTAGTGTGAGGCTATTTTCTGGGCGAGGGGAGAGAAGCCGTGAGACGGAAGGAACGAGGCACTTCCACCACATCGATTCGTCACACATTTAGAGGTCCTCTATTCCGAGTATTGCCTTCTCAGTCTTTTTTTTATATAGAAAAAGAAAGTGATTAATGAGGTTCGCTCATGTCAAATGAAACCTTAAAAATATCATTGTTCGAAAAGACAGCTGTTTTGCAGAGAATTGAAAATTGAAAAATGCTTGAAAATATCCCAGATGTGTTGTGCTGTACATTGTAGTCACACGACAGAAATGTTCATTTCAAAAAGATCACCGACTGACCCACAGTACTTCGTATAGAGGGTTTCTAAGAGGCCACACAATATGGCCCCCGCTGAACCGTAAATTTGGCCTCATGTGACGTCATAAAAGTTCTCTCTATTCTATTAGTAACTCTACGACCGGTACTTACCCACTGACGTGGCGTGAAAACCTTTAAATTGGGTGTTCGCTAAACTCTACATGCTTTTCATTTCTCATTTCCCCAACAATCTGTTGAGATGGATTTGGAAACAAACTACACATATGAATTCAGACCAACCAAACATTTTACTGATAACTCAATAAACGCACCCTACAAAACGTTACGAATCTAAAAGTAATAGTTCGATTTTCGAAAAAAAAACAAATTCGACACATACCAAAAAATAGATGCATTACAGCCATTACCATCACGTTAATCTTAATGGTCAATCACCAATGTTGCCAGCCACAACTTTCTCTCCAACAGTATTTTCCACTTGGATTTCTTTTTCATCCAGACATACAGTACCACGTGTCAGTGGTAAAACAATATCTCGTGAAAGCCACAATGATCCTAAGGGGGATATTTATCGGAAATGATCAAATTGGTAGCCAGTGTGGTAGATAGCACGACCACGATAGCAGAGAATACGAAGCCTTGTAGAGATTAGACAAGATACACAGGGATATATGTTATTTAACCTAGCAGACATTACGACTACGGCTACGAACACATTTTAGACAAGATGTATGCTATGCACAGGGATATATGCTATTTAACCTAACAGAGATTACCTAACCCTCATACCAACGCACGATAGTAGAGATTCCATAAAACTATAAAAGGGTAAGAATTCTTATTTAACATAGCAGAGATTAGACCAGATACACAGGATTTAACCTAGCAGAGAATACAACACAGCACAGGACAGAGGTTACGGTATTTCAGCTCACGCCTATTTAACAGAGCAGGAATTGTAGCCCGCATAAAAACGCACGATAGCAGAGATTATAACTACGGCTACGAACACATTTTAGAAAAGATACACAGCAGAGATTACAACACAGTACCAATTACATAGGCTACGGTATTTTTGTCCACATCTATTTAACATAGAAGAAATTTGAAGTCAGTTTCTATGCGTCTCTTGACTAAGCACTTATAACCACAACCAATGGTCACTGGCAGGTGAAAACTACCTAATATGAGTCTTATAATATTTCCTGGGGCCCAAGGTAACAAAATGGTACTCAGGTCAAAGGTCAAATATTTAACCGTGCATAGATCGTAAACGGTGAGACATATTGAGATTCTGTTTTTACAGTGATATGTATTTTGGTATGCTAATGTCGAATCTGAAGTCACTTTACTAACTTCGCCCCCCGTGGTCGTAGAATAATAAAACTTATAAATGCAATTTATTTTAGTCACGGGAATGTTAAATGTAAAAACTGTATGTTTCTCCCTGTTGCCGTTTACGAGATATGGCGGTTCGAATTTTTCGAATTTTGCTTGTTTGGGCCAAAATCTATGAAGACTACGAAAATTATGTTATTTTGTTCACAATTACGCTTCCGATTATTGGTTCCAAGATATGGTCGCGGTTCGAATTTTGTCGAATTTTGACAGAGAAACTCCTAGATTATATGTTATTTGGGTCGGTGATGCAGAATGTGAAATCTCCTTCTTTATACCTATTATTGCTTCCAAAATATGGCGGTTCGAATTTTGACATTTTAGCCGCAGAGATGAGAAACTCGTTGATTATATGTTATTTGGGTCGGTATGGCCGAATGTGGCATTTGCATCTTTCTACCTATTGTCTCTTCCAAAATATGGTGGTTTGAATTTGTCGAATTTTGACATTTTAGACGCATAATTGAGAAACTCGTAGATTAAATGTTATTCAGATTGGTGATTCAGACTGTGAAATTTGTTTCTCTCTACCTATTGTCGCTTCCATGATATAACGGTTCGAATTTTCAATTTTTCGACGCAAAATTGAGAAACTCGCAGATTATATGTTATTCGTGTCGGTAAAGAAGAATGTGACATTAGCTTCTTTCTGCCTATTGTCGCTTCCAAGATATGGCTGTTTGAATTGAGAAACTCGCAGATAATTCGGTCGGTGATGCAGAATGTGAAATTTGTTTTATGAAAGCCTCAAAGGAGACGCACGAACTGTAAACTTGCATGTTTATATAGGCCTAACCCCAAGATTGCATTTGCTACTGTATTTCTTCTGTGCATTGCATTTGGTAAAGAATAATGACAATTAGAGAATGAAATGTGTACATAGCGGGGCTCTACAGTATGGGAAATATACGGGATTTTTAAAATCGAAATTGCATTTAAAGTTTTAGCAGAGATTACACTTGTTCGCGCGAGGGACTATTTTCATAATAACCAATTACACAAAACCTTGAATTATTATTTCGTTACTGTCAATATATTAGCCATTTCCCTATTACGTTCACCAAGCTGCAGGAAAGCATGGTAATTGTAATAATTACTATATTCACATGTATGCAGGTAAAATTAATGGAAGACTGGCATTTTTGCAACAATTACTCACTCTGTATTACACACAAGAAATAATATTTTCTTTGTTCTTTGACGACGAGTACAAGTTTGGTTTAGAATTCTCTAGATTATATAGACCGACGTGGTGTTGGAGGAGCAATAAAATGTGAAATTCCACGCAATTTCCACAAATTGTACTTTAATAACCGGCTCTTATTTTTCTTTCGTTTGCTGGGAGTATGCCCCAATATTAAAATTACATTCCAAGAACATTCAACTATGGTGGTTCAAATGTTGCCCCTTTGGCCTCAGAATAGAGAAACTCGCAGATTGGGTTGGGGAAGCAGATATTACACAGGGTTTCCACAGTAACTGAACTCGTCTGGAGCCAGGGACTGTAGTGAATGCGTCCATTATATATTATTCAGCCCCCTGTAGTGTTCGAACAAAATAAGGGATTTGTTACAGCCAAGAAAAAACAAAATAATGTTAACTTCGGATGGTATTTCGGTGAATCGGTAAATAAGACATACAAATACTGATTTAAGTAGAATTCACCTTAATATTACATTTTGGTGCTTTGATTGGCTAAATAAAACATACGAAACATGTATGAGACGTCTTTTGACCCATGTTTTGAGGGTAGTTTGTGCTTTTGTTACTTCAGAAGGTTATGTTTAGCTATGAAAGAGACATTTTAGCATGAAATTCAGTTGTAATTAAATAATATTGTATCGTAGAAAAGAATTAATTGGGGAATATTCTAAAAACGTGAATACACCGCTTCGAAAGTTAGTGTTTGTTATTGAGAAAAGCGACATTGTTTAATTAAAAACATCTGTAACAGCCTAATTAATAGGTCGTATTTTTTGCGCTGTTTTTGATATTTGAAAATAATCGTATTGTTTAGATTTTCTCGGGGAGAAACTTACACAGGTGTACATTACAGAGGAAAATAAGGTTCATTAATTAAAAAAGGTCTGTATCTTACGCTTTGCGACAACATGGAGTACTTGTAGGATGTATTTTAAGGAGAAAAGGACGAAGAGCATTGCTTACTTTCCTGTGCGTGATTTTGATTGCACTATGGCGTTTTGAATTTTGAAACTCGTAAATTTCACGCTCATGCAGAACTTCTCCGCTTCCGTGATATGGCTGTTCGAATTCAGAAACTCACTGATTGGGTTGGTGAAGCAGAGATTACACAGAGTTTCCACAGTAACTGAACTCGTCTGGAGCCAGGGACTATTTTCATA
>JAGDQP010057172.1:0-12795 GCA_022664845.1 Lepisma saccharinum | reverse complement strand
ATGTCGTACGTTACATGTTGCCTAGAATATTTACAATTTTCTTATCTTATTTTAAAATTACGGTGCTATGTTGAAAATTTAAATCCGAAGTTTTTTTTTTTCGTACCTTCCCTTAAGCCTACAGCGGTCGCGCTCTTCCTCGTGATATTTTTAAATTCGTTTTGGGATGAATTTACTTCTTCAGTGTCTCTGATATACGTTTCACTAAAAACAATTATTTGCTGGATTCGTTTACTTATTGTAATTTCCATCTCTACATATAATGTGTTTGAATACCAAATTGTCAGAGAAAAGGCAACGAATCCTGTCATGTGGGGTCTGCCTGGACCCCAACGTATACAGTACTCTATTAATATATATTTGTACTTTATTATCGAATATTTTACTAATAATGCAAGCCATTTATTCTTTCGTTTACACAAAAGTACCATAAAAAACCTCACTATAAACAAAAAATATAACTGAAAAGATACTCATACAGCACAACTGAATCCGGTCGCGTAAGTACGTCAGACCCCCACAGTACGTCAGTATTCCAACACAGTTCACCATAGCCTAACATGGTATACGCCAGTAGGTAGAATGGAATGAAAACCTCCTACGCGACCGCTTTAAGGTTAATGTTCTCTTTCTGAATTTATTTTAAAGTCCGTAGGCAACTTTTGGCTCACGTGAAATGGATGATGATGGGAGAATTGATGGAATGAAGAAAGTGGGAGGAATCAAGAGAACCCGAGAAAACCCCCGTACACGCTGTTTGTCCACTACAAAGCCCATATCGCATGAACTGGAATTGAACCGAGGACCCCACGCAGAAGAGATGAGGGATCTACCACTGAGCCACCGCGACCCATGTTCTCCCTATATAATAAACATCATACCGAATGAAATTATATCAATTCGCCATTTTGCATACATCAAGCTTCACCCATTTCACAACACATAACTATATGAATAAGTAGCTCAGTTGGTAGAGCGCTGGCTTCGTATTTCGGAGATCCTGGGCTCGATACCAGCGGTCGACCATCCTGACCGGTTTCTTCCCCCATCAACATCAGACAAATGCCGGGATGGTACCTTCCACGCTTCCGGTATACTTTCTCCTAACCTATGCCCATGATGCCTGAACCATAGATGCCTAAAGAGGAATCCTTAGTTGCGAAAAACTTCATCATATTGCAGTAGTAAGGGAAGACAACATATGACAACTACGTGGATGCACTAAAACAGAATAATACGAAGCAATAGAAAATATTGGTGTTACGAAACGGTTTCGTTTTTTTATATTTTCCCTCACACCATTTCAGTTCTATGAGTTACAATCCAGTGATAATGCCTGACACTACCAATTCCAGCCGAATGTCGATTACTTTGCGAAACGATGAATATTCTTGCTTGTAATTCCTAAGTGCCATTATATTCCTAGACTCTGCAATGTTACAGGATCAGTGTACGATAGGATAACATACAATTGTTGCTAGTGTGGAAGTTCTAAGCAAATACGTTGAAAAAGCACTGATTATTATTATTCTGCGAAGAAGAGTCTCTCACAGGAGCCATAGCAAACACGAAAAGTTGGATTCTAGGAAGGGACTACTGAAGAAAACGTGACTGAAGGAAAGAGGAAGAAAAAGGTTTGGAAGTGACGACAGGGAAGAGTTAACAGTAGATGAAGAAGGAGGTATGTGACAGGAAGACGGAGACTCCAGTTGAATCTATCTTACAACAGATCCACCGAAGAGGAACAGGATTCTTTTCTAATTTAGACATGGAAATGTACCGTTTATTATTTAACCTAAAAACATCATTGCTTCATAAACTATGTATATGCAAGTATTCAAAATAAAACTTTTTTTCGTTTTGCACTTGAAATGGAAATTTCACAAGTTGTCAAAACTGAACTGTGTCTGTTCCCAACCCTGCGTATATTTGAACTGCTCTAGTATGCCTAACATATTTAAAGGAATATGAATCTGTTTATTTTGAAATGTTAATACATTAAAAGTAGTTGTATATGTATATTCCTGGGGAAAGAGAAAGAGAGAGAAATGCCAATACGATTTCGAAACATCCTAGCCTGGGCTCAAATCGAATTTACACAGTGATTTAAAAATAACATTAAAAAAAAAAAACAACAACTGAATAACGAAGTATGCACAACATTCGAATTTTCAAAGACAACACAACAAAATGGATACAATCCTGGATGGAATTTTATCGAATTCTTTTAAGATCGTTGTAAACAGGCGGTTTCCAACACAAGGCGGCAGCACGTCTTTCTACATTATTAATGTATTTCTTTCCTTGCATTAAATTGTGATATAGCCCTACAAATTTAATTCTATAGAGTTCAAACTTTCAAAGACCAAAGTTCAAAACCATTTAAAGATTTCTGTCCGTTTTATTTATTTATTTTGGTTCATTGTTAACATCGCTTAATTGTTTTAATCATGACAATGAAACCGTTTCAACGATGAACAAGACAGTCAAAAATTAGCACCAACAGAAATATTTATAATCACAAAAACTATTCTTTGACAGCATGAGATCTCTCTCTAGCTTTGAATTTGGAGAACCAGCATTGGAATTTCGTGCTTCAAATAACATGCGTTAGTCATTTGTTTCAAACTTAATGTGTCGTCGTCCTCTACGTGGCACCACTATCACTACTCGTTTGTCTTTGATCACGTGTTCATTTCTTCCTTCTTGAGAAAGATGTCATAGAGATCGAAATACAGTTCTTTCATCTGTGTGTTTTTTTACAACTGGAACTATATGTAAGTATTCTTTCCTTTTTTATCTTTAGTTTTTCCTTGTAAATACTAGATAGCGCTGCCATCTAGCGTTGGAAATAGTCTCTTTACACTAACCTTAGATTTCGGTTTTCTAAGCCAAACACTGAAAATTTCATTGCTTTAATCGATCAACCAATTCTCAAGCATGTGTCCGAAACTTAAAAAAAAAGAAAAAAAAATATTGATGTTCATTTAATGCTGCTGAGGGAAAATCTCATGTGAGGATGGCCAGAATTCGAACACATGAACATCGCATTGAATTGCAATTAGCGTCCTAAACAAGTCTGCGAGCTTCAGAACTACAGTTTTACTTAAAGTGGACTCCGAACTATCAGCCCAAGCAGATTTGAACCCGGACCTCGCGTACTGAAAGCAAGCCTGCTAACCATTCGGGAATGAGTTACTTTAATTGTACAAGTTTAGGTCGTAGTGTTCTGAGCTACCACCGTCATATGAATGTTGGTTGGTGATCCCCAATGTTGAGGCGGAGGCTAGACAGATGCTTGGCCCGTCATTGAATCGGACAGGTTGTCTCTAGTTTTCAGTCCGTCACACCACTATGTGAATGCCGATATGTTATATCGAAGATCCTGGTCATTTACATTTTTTTTACCAGAAGCAGCACAATCTATTTTAAAGCCGTGGCGGGATGAAGCCTTAAGTTATTATAAAACCAACGAAAGGTACGGATTCTAGAGTAGGACTTGCAACAGGTTATATTCTCATGATATCTTCACTTTAAAAAATTTAGGCCTATATCATTCTCAAAGTAAAAACTTTGATGTTGAATCACCGGCAGATAACTAAAGATTTCAGCTGCATTACATTATAGATTTCTTGATTCCATGACAGAAAGAAAATGCGAAAACTTAATATTTTTCACAAGATCTGGACCCTGCTGGAAGTTTTTTTCTTCAATCTCGCCTCAGGATTCCGAGATGGTACCTACAATAGATATTTTCCTTGGACATTGTTTTCTACAAAGGATGTGAGCCCTCAAATATGAGACTTCGAAGCCCGTACAACGCAGGAATAGAATTAAAATGTTCAATTTCTACGGCTTCTCTCCCTCTTCCTCCTTGACCTATTGGACAGATTTATCACAACGTATAGGTGAGCAGATATTTTATTATCTTACATTCTGTACGTCGTCACCTTAGGAACACACTGCTTTAGCAAATACACTTATTACACAGCCATTAAGAATAGATTCAGATGGTTAAACAACTTCGTTAGTACCAATTGCTTCCATCTTCTACACATGGGAAGAGGCGTCAACTTATTTGGTTCTTCTTTGTACCTCTTGTCCTATACTTTGAATGCTGCTACTTTGTAGTCCTGAAAATAAATAAACGAAACATCGGCTTTATTATACAATTTTCAAATACTAAAATTAATTCAGTAATTTTTATCTTTCAACAAGTTACAGTTGCGATTCTACTACCAAACGCAAAGGCTCCGGTCCCTTCACAGTATTTTAGCCACACAACAATTAATTTTTACAAAATAGTCTCGCCACACTGACAACTGGAGTGTTTAGGTACGGGAAAACCCATAGTACGTTTCTACTGTGTCGAATAATGTGTATGCCAAGTTTGGCGCAGTTAGGTCCAACTGAATGGAAGCAATTTGAACAACTAATATTTTTAGAAAATGGGCTGGCAACACTGAACCACTGCACCAATCAAGACGATTCCAGGGCTCTGACCTAGTCTAGCCAAGACTTTTCCAACGACACCTCAAGCATCTCTCTACACCTTGTAGTTCCTGAGATTTAATTTCTGGACCCGGACGAACGGACATCATGAGCGGGAACAGAAGATTCCTTCTGCTATAGCTTTGATATCAAGGAACTAAAACTGCTATAGGAGAGCTGGCTCACACGTCCTGAGTCTCACCATGATCGGATCTTGATATTACTTATAGCACGACAAATTCAATACATTATATATCTAAATCAGGGGCGTAACTAGTATGGCGCAAAACCCAGCAATGCGAGGGCTCTTCACCCTTTCCTCTCAATGGGTTACAGAAAAGACTGACCTGTCAAAAGCTGAAAATGGAAAACTAACAGCACAATTATCAAGTTAGGCTGGGCACATGTGCGAAGGCACATGTGTGTGGCACCTTCGTACGCCACATAAAGAATTTGGTGTGAGAGTTCTTTTGGAAGGTTGATCATTGATCTAACAAGCTTTTCAAAGCATCCACGAAAGAACTGTACAAAAATCCATGATGTGGGAATGGCTGGTCGATTACTGATTATCAGTATAATTCCCGAGAAATTGCGCATCTCGAGAACACCAACAGTCAGCGTACTCCAAATGGTGATATGAAATGTGAAATAGAGAGAAACGCGACACAGCATAGGCAAAACAGAAGAATCGATGCATAAGGAAATAAGCAAGAGACTGATTACATGTTTTGTATGGAGTATTGTGTTGTATGAAGCAGAAACGTGGACTCTTACGAAGGAGCGACGAAAGAAAATTGGAAGCGTTTGAAATGTGGACATGCAGAGGAAAAGAAACTGATTATGACACTGCGCTGTATACTGAGGAATGCAACTGAAGGAAGGAACAGGACGATGAATCGAACGGATTGAAAGTATTAAGGAAGATAAATCATATGTTGAAATAAAAAGAATAGCACAAGATCGTGATGAATGGAGAGGGTTAAGCCTGCTTTGAAGGACCTGCTGATTTAATCAGAACACTAAGGGTGACTGCAAATGTATAAGCTGCTTCGCTGTGTGTTCCGAAACGTTGAACTTATCAGTAACAAATTCGATACAACTGTTGCATCCAAACTTGGCCCCTCTTTCGCACACGTTGGGATCCTTTACCTGTCCGGTAGGTGACTGTACATGGCACTTAGGGCCATTGCTACCCATCTAAGACCACTGCGAAACAAAATACCTCCTTCCATCCCCAAAGCTATTCAATCAGCTGAGAAAAACATGGCAACTTTTTTTCTCGGGTCTGAAAGTCGTTGTAGTGGATGACCATAATTTGTGGGGTTACACTGGATAGAAGAATATTATGCAGACCTGTGAACAAAATTACTTGAGAAGAACAAGGAAAATTGTCGATAAAGGTCACCATGGTACTAGCACAGGATTGTGACTAATGCATTTGTAATTATTCATTGACTAGATCCTTTCGACTTTTATCTAATTCCATAAGTGAAAAAAAGAAGTTTCCTGAAAGGTATTTTCCATCCAAAGGAAGCGCTGATACTTCAACACATCACTTTTTCGGCGTTAGAGGCCTGCCTCTTATGCAAACAAAACTGCACGGTTCATATTCGGACGTTAACCATACAAAATTACGACCTTACAATATTGTAAGTTATATTAAGACCCGAAAACGCAATCACGGTGAGGCTTAGAATTTTTCAGTCAGCTTCGTGTACTAGTGAACTTAATTTTCTTTTAACCGTACACACACGTAGAGCAAAATCACTGTAAGCAAAAACGTGTTTCTGCAAAACAGCTGCTTTCGCTCGAAGTCGCATTTCGCAGTCGAAACATTGTTTCAGCAAGCAGACTAAAGCAAGAACGTCAGTGTAAACGAAACCACAATGCTTGCTCATGCATAGTTTTCTCTAGCCTACAGACAAACGTTTATTGTTCTGTGCTTCGGTGATGAACGTTTAAGTTCGCTGATCTCGATAGAAAGCGATTTTGCTCTCTTGTCTGATAAGTGTGTTGGCACCATCTTTCATGCATGTTTGATGATAAAATGATTTTACCTAAGGTTAAGGTAAAGCAACGATCTTCAACAAAAGATGGCAGCACTACCTCCGTATACTGTAATGTATTTTTATCGTTGAACGAAATTGCAATGCTGCTGCTACAAATTCAATCCTAGAGAGTTCAAACTTACAGAGAAGAAAGTTCATAACCAATTCAAGAATTCAATCGGTAACGATTTTTAATTTTCTTTCTTGTTCATTGTTGAAAGAGCTTCGTTGTTATAGGTTGGGAGTTAGAACTCTCTAGGCTTGAATTTGTAAGAGCAGCATTGACATTTCGTGCAACGATAAAAATACATTAGACATATTCGGATGTAATGCTGCCATCTTTTGTTGGAGATCGTTGGTTTACACTAACCTTAAAACTATTTTGCTCTTTTCAGTCTGCGGCAGCCTTAACGCGTTAAGTTTAAGTTATGTATGTAAACGTAAGCTACCACCTCCTGAAAATGAATTTACTCCCTTCTAGATTTATTTAGAACACTTGACTGGTTTTCGTTAACACTCAAAAGGAAATACCTCCATTGTTATGAGCATAAATTACTAACCATTTACGAACCTGTAAGCCTACCATGTTACTTACATTCAAAATAGCGAGGTAACTTGAGATCCATATTCAGTTCCTATTAAGCCTCGACACATCAAGGTAAATTCCCTAACAGTTTCTTGTAGCTTTCGTTTATTAGCTCGTTCTCTGCAAAGACACAATATTAATAATTTAGTGAGTTTGATAATACGAATAAAGCCTGATTTTATTACCGTGTTACTGTATGAGGCTATTCCATAGAAAATAGAACATAACTGTTACACACGTAACATTAAAAAACTCTGTAATGAGGCAATGTTTATCAAATTAAATAAGTGAATACATAGAGATTTTTTTTTAAACGTGCTTTTTTGGCAGAGATTTCCAATTTGTAAATTAAGAGTTTCGGAAAGAAAATTCAAATGAAGAAAGTGTCCACATGACACCTCCCACACATTAACACTACTACTAATATATGAAATCGCCTGAGCCAAAGTTGCCTAAAGGCCATGGAAAATTAAAAAAATAATATCTGAGAATTCATAAAACCTACACAATTTTCGCTTTTACTAAAATTCACATTAGTACATGAAATTTTTAATTACACAGTCCACTGCCGTACTCTTCTTCACTCTATCAAGATATTTTAAATGTATACGTGCCGTGTGAACGTTCCACACGTGACAAAGCAACGACATATAAATTCTTAGCGAAACTTAATGAGATATTGGGTGAAGTGAATAAAAATGAGTAAATGCTTATATACTTGCCTGGGACTAAGTGAAGAAAAAGAGACTATACTTTCCATCAGGAGTAAATGCTTGTGCTTTGAAAGTAAATGCTTCTGTGGTAGGCAAATGCTTGGAACTTTGAAGCAATTATTTAGATAAGAGTGAATAAAAATAACTGGCTAAACTCTCAACTGATAAAAGAAAATACGCTTGAGTAAAAGCAAACTTGTATTCACCTGACAGGCGAGAGAATACTTTACTCGCGAGTAAACACTTGCGAGCATTTGCTTCTTCTTATTCACTTCACCCATCACGGGAATAGGGAAAACACACAAAGTACCAGAGCTCCACAAATATGCACTAACTAAGAAGTCGATTCTTGTTGTTATATGAATACACGTGAGCATCTTCATATAGGAGAGGATTTATGAAGGACCTTGCAGGTTTGTGAAGATTTTTGGCAGTAGTGTGAGCAAAGCAAGTATTGGCGTGTAATCAATATCCTCTTGGAGCTTTGAGAACATCGCTAATTACTACACTAACCAAGGAACTGTCCAATGGCCAACGCAGCACAAAAATTATTTTTACGCAATCGGTCTTCACTTATCTCCAAAAAAGTTTCCAACGTTGCTTGACGTAAGGAATTGAACATATCTCACTGCTAACGTTCATTCTAAATATGTAAAACTCTCTTACACGGCCCACACTGGATGGCAAGTTGTGTATGGGCTGTACTATCTACGTCATAGCTGTCATTTTCGTATTAATTAACTAACTGTATTTGAAGATATTCGGGTAAATGGGGACACAGTCTGCACTTCTCGCTCTCGTGTCTGTCTTTCTTGCCCTCAGCCGCTAAAACTTTACATTTAACCATTAATGAGTTCCGTGAGCTAACTCCATTGCCCATTTCGGACAATTCCCTAGTAAGAGGCTTATGTTTAAGCTTGGTATTTAAAGATAAATGTGACCAGTAACAACTGCTAACATTTTGATGGTAAAGCAAACGAAGGGGCATAGAGGAGATTTCAAAATTACGTTATGGAATCGCTTATGGAGTGCACACCCATTTCCAGGCAACAATATATCATAATATTGATCATTCTGAAGAATCCACAACTAAGCATGATAAACCTGCGGAGTTACTAGGAATTTTAGACGTTCTTAAAAAGACCCACCACCGTGTCGCAGATATGCTAGATCGGTGATATGTTCGTAAACCTTGGAAGGAGATAGCATGTAGTTGACATCTTGAAAACATTG
The DNA here is from genome assembly GCA_022664845.1 of Lepisma saccharinum. Lineage (NCBI taxonomy): Eukaryota > Metazoa > Arthropoda > Insecta > Zygentoma > Lepismatidae > Lepisma > Lepisma saccharinum. The sequence continues at coordinate 3,724 of JAGDQP010057172.1, read as the reverse complement.
TGCACTGACCATGCACTATATCCGCACACACCCTTCTTTGTTTTACCACCAAAATGTTATATCAATTGTTAGTGATTCACAGCTATTTCAAGTTTCAATACAATATCTTAATGTAGTAATTATTGATATAGAATATCCATTAAACAATTACACTTAACGATAGCTCTCATCAAGGACTCAGTGGTAGAGCGCTCACCTCTAATACGTGAGATTTTCGGTTCGATTCCGGCTCGTGCCATGTGGGTGGGTATTCTCGGGGTTCTCCCGTTTCCTCTCATTTTCTTCATTACACAATTCTCCCATCATCATCCATCCTGCCTGAGCCAAAGTTGCCTAAAGGCCTTAAAATTAGATTTAAATAGCTTTCCTTTGAAATATCTTTCTTTGTGTCACAATTATGCCAAAAGTCACCATAAACTTAGAACGGACTTTGTAGACTTATCTTAAAGCCATTTCTCTTCGTTCGGAGCCCTGTATCTCGTATGCTGTACAAGGTTTAAGAAATTCGATTACAACAACCTGCGCTTAGAACATCCTTTAACTGTTTCAGAACTCTGCAACTGATATTCTAAAATTAGACACAAATTAAGATAATAAAGGAACTTCGTAAATAAAACCTATCTGCTACCTTTATCGTTTTCGTTGACGACTATCGCGAAACCTTGCAATAACAAATCAACGACCATTGTAAAAAGGCTCAAGTCTTTTAAATCACATTAACGACCCTTAACATTTAACAATTCCTCAAGGTCTGAATTTTTCCTTCTCTAGCTTTCTTTTTCTACAGCAACACATGCAACCAACAATAAAGTTTTCAGTTTCATAAACAAAATACGAATTGTTCAATCGATACATTTTTTATTGTTGATTGCGTTGCTATGGGAAAGTAAAATTTAAAAAATGATGTCTAGAAATTGTTCGTTTCTCTCTATTCAATGAAACAATCCTATACATGAATCTCAAACTACAGGCAGCTAGCATATACAATACGGATTCAAATAGATTATTGTTTACTGATACAGTTTGCATAGTAAGCAGCAAAACAAACTCAAAATCTTGGTGGTTATCGTACAATGACGATTTCACGAAAACTGATACAGTGGGGTGTACAATTCAGGAGCATAGAACCTTTTGGAAGATCACAGGTGAAATTAAATTTTCATACCAAAGAACAAGCGAATATTTTCATATTAGACACTTCTACTCAAAACAGACTACACATCACAACAAGAATTCCTAAGATGTTGGTCCAACGTTCTGCTGTCATATATGGAATAACACTAGATGTAACCTTACAAGAAATCATAGACAACACCGAATGTGATTATCCAATATTAGAAGTACAAAGGCTAAAGAAAAAAAATACAAGACAACAGTGCTAATTACTCCCTTATCGATACTAAATCAGTGGAATTTTTCGTTGAAAGTCAAACTTCAAGTCTCAGTGTATAGAAAAAGTTTTTTTCAGTACAACCAAAAAGAGTAAAACTAAGAAGTTTATTATGGTTTTCGGCACAATGGACAACAATGCAAAGGCAGAAAGAAGTGCAAGGTAAAAAAAAAAATATTTTTATATGGGCCAGTTTAGTAACTTTGGACTTCGGCCCGTCACGATTTACCTCTAGCTGTTAAGTGTTAAAATCCACACCCATGCCCCTGCCGGGACTCGAACCCGGGACCGTTGAGTCGATAGCCTACCGCCGCAGACCGCTCGACCACCTGGCCGGCAGAAGTGCAAGGGTTGTGGTGAACTTGCTCACACAGGTCCCTGCATAGTCGCAGCCAAAAGTATAAACTGTAAAGCCAATGATCATATAACAGGTAATCCTAAGTGCAAGGAACTCATATTTCAAAATGAATTAAATAAACTCACGGACATTGAAAACAACCCTTATAAAACAGCTTATCAAAAACTACGTTCAGCTAAAAAAATAATCAAAATACAACTTTATCATATTCGTAGACAATAATTTGAAATTGTTCAGCACCTGTTGAAACTTCTAACCCTCCAGAAAAACTTAATGATAGTGATAAACAGATCCAAAGTGCTACCCAAAAAGTTCAATCTTTTGTTAACAAAGTTTCCAAAAACGAACCGGATCCTACTACGAACCCATCAAGAACAGAAATCAGTGCAAATATAAAACAAAATAAAGAGGTTAAAACAAAATTTAAAAGATTTACCCAAACTAAAGCAAAAAATCGAACATATGACTTTCCAATGAAAAAAAAAACTACCTTTTATAGACTCAGATGACAGTTTAGATGTCCATTGAAGAAATGGAATCAGAAATTAGCCCTAATTTACAAGATGAAACTCTACAACATAATCCTGACAATATCGTTTTAAAATCGACAGACAATAAGGACCCTATCCACAACACATCGAAACATTCCTTTGTCATATAAGTCTCTAAAAAGATTATCACCTTCATATGGGAACAATCAAATTTACCAAAAAGTAAACAAATTGTTGAACAACTACAAAGTATAGCACTAGAACTAACAACAAACGTAGCATTCGAAATTATTATTTAATCTCACTCCTGTCTAACAATATATAGTGTCTCCTTTTCAGATCGAAGGAACGACTTTAGTTCCGGTCTAAACCAATCATCATATACTCCTCATTTCGATAACCTTCAAACCTAACCTATCAAGATGATAAGATCTTTGGTACGACATAAACTTGACGACTAAAACATTACGATAATACGTATTTATGCATGGTTTCCTCTCCAGTGAGTATTACAAATGCTACTCAGAGAAATAACATAAAGAAAGAACGAAAGATAATGTAACAGCTGAAATATACTGATTTCCAGGTATTAACAATGACTCCATATTTATTATAAGATAAAATGCATTATAAGGGCGGTGGCAGCATTAGAGCTTACGCCCTTTCCGCCACATTTGTCATATAAATTCAATTGAGACTGCAACAGCAGAGTTCTCATTTACTTGGCAAGAATAAATTTCGTGAAATTTCCACGTTCTCACAAATTTCCAGAACTCTATTGTGAGTATGATAATTTTATATATCACTGGATATATATATACTGTATTACCAAACCGCCGTAGCTTAGTGTACAGCATTCGGGAGAGATCTGACAGAGCTTTGTTCCAGTGTTCTTCCTCAGTCACACCAGGTAAATGCCGGGATGGCACCTTCAACATAGACCCTGGCCGACACTTTCTCAATCCCTTCGCCTCCCTATCCCGGCCTGACCCTTAGATGCCTAAAGATCATAAATACAATTCAAATGTACAACAGGGTCACAATGTGATATTTATTTTACGGTATGGTACAAAAATTTTTTTTAAAAGTATTTCCACAGTAATATATTGGATTTCAAAATTTTAGAATTAACTGTTCATAGAATTTATAAGACTTGAGAATTTTTCAAATAAAAACATAAAAGTGGAGTGAAGACGTTACTAACGCTTTTACTTTCCGAATGTAATGTTCACAAACTTCTGAAACTTCTTTCCGCTAGATCGTAAAGTCAGTAAAGGAACAGTTCCTAAAAGCCTAGACACGGATACCAACCCAATTTCTTATCAATCTCCTTCCACGCAAGCTTTCAGATATCATACATTCAGATCGGAACCAAACTTTGTATGTGGATCGAAGTGTCAAGCGAAACACTAAAGTAAGTTTTGCAGGTGCAATAAGGGATATGTTAAAGGGTTCGTTACTGGGGTCTCAAACACATACAAAGTG
>JAGDQP010057170.1:0-12796 GCA_022664845.1 Lepisma saccharinum | reverse complement strand
GAACTTGGCTCATCCGTCTCCCATTTCACACCGTTTTAGGGCTAAAGAACTTGGCTCCACTTTTTGCACCTCTGGTGTTTTTGTTCGGATTTCACAGCTTTTTGTACGTGTATAATATATATACTCGCTCGCTAGGCCTCGTTTAGGTCCTCGCCCCCCGTAGCTGGCTGCGCCCCCAACTTCGAGCTATTGGGTACTTACGCCCCTTTATGGTAACCAATCTCCAGGACACTGTGCTTCCATGTTGCAGATATTTCCCCATACCCACCACCCGTGGGAATGAGATATTTATTGAAACATAGGGAAGCTTTGCCATATTTATTGTAATCTACTTGTGATGATACAGCAAATTTGCTTCCCGCTGGCGGCCCTAAAATCCACCACCACCAACCCTAAGGCTCGAACATCATCTGGTGTTTTGCTCGGATTTCACAGCTTTTTATACGTGTATATATATACTGGGTTCGCCTCGCTGGGTGTGTTGCCCCAGAATTCCGTGTGCGCCCCAACTTCAAATTTTTATTGCTACGCCCCCTTTATTGTGATCAGACTTTCTGGGGACAGCGCCCCATGCTGTGCAAACTTTTTCCCATATCGCCTCGGGAGCTGCACGCTCATAGCGATGGTTTGATCCATTTATTGGAACATTTTCGTGATGGTACACCTTCATACCAAATTTCGTTTCTCTAGCTTCAGTGGTTTGGAAAATTGTATTTGGGTGGCTATGTTAAATTAAAGAAAGCGATTTTTAAAAAGTTTTCTTACATTGCCGTTACCTACTTGTGATGGTACACCTTCATACCAAATTTCGTTTCTATAGCTCGAATGGTGTGGAAAAAGTTTTTGTGTGACCATTTTGATCCAAGTTAACAACTTTTTCAAAAATGTAAATTATTCCTAAACTACTCTTGTTAATACACCTTTATGCCAAATTTCGTATCCCTAGTTCAAACGTTCTGGAAAATGGATTATGAAGTCAGCCATTTTGGATTCAATGTGATGTCTTTGCAGATATTTTGTAATCTACTAGTGATGATATACCGTCATACTTCGAAATTTCATATTTCAATTTTTAACATCTTTTTTCTTACAGTACCTCAAAATATCTGATTTCGCAATAAACTCTTGTTCCTGTATAGCTTCCTAACGTTTTGTGACACGCGGAACTCGGCTGCATGCACTGCTGTACGTGTTGATACTCCCCTCGATTCGCTAGCGTCGCTGCGACAAGAATCCCACGGCAGGCCATGCATCGAACTTGAGGAATTTGGAGGAACTGCGTCTTTTTATCACAACCAGAATCTGCAGTGCACTGCGCCACATGATGCAGATATTCCCTCATACTTCAGAACGCTGCGTCCGAATGGGGAAACTTCCACATTCTGCCTGTATAACATGCTCCTGGCAGTGCTAACGTTTGTGACGAGTAAAACTTGGTGGGACACGCAGGAGTATTGGAAGTTGGCGCGAGGAACTATGCTCATCCATATTCCATTTCACCACTTTTTAAGGTTGAAGGAGTTGATTGGACAGTTTGCACCCCTGGTGCTTTTGCTCGTATTTCGCAGCTTGTGTACTGTATATACTCGCTTCGCCTCATTGGGGCGCTGCCCCCAGAATTCCAAGATGGCCTCGCTGGGGCGCACCCCTTTATCGCAATCAGGCTCCAGCTGGGAACTGTACCCTAGTAGGGGAGACGAGCCGAATTTATTCTAACCTACTCATAATGGTACACCTTCATAGCAAATTTCGTTTCTCTAGCTTCAGTCGTTATAAAGTGGTGCTTAGGCGGGCATTTTGGATAAAAGATGGACACATTTTTAACGTTTTCTTATATTTTCGTGACATACTCGTGATGATACACTGTCATACAAAATGTCATTTCTCTATCTCGAACGATGTGAAAAATGGTATTTCAGCTGCCATTTTGAATCAAAGATGGTGATTTTTTTTAAAACGTTGTTATGTTTTCCTAAACTACTCTTGATAATACATCATTATGCCAAATTTGAATCCAAGATGGCGACCTTTTCAAAATGTCGGAATTTTTCCTTTGTCTACTCATCATCCTCTACCTTCATACCAAATGTCATGTTTCTAGCTTACTCCAAACACCCTAAACAATATGATGAGTGAGTCAGTCAGTGAGTGAGTGAGTGTCAGTTAGCCTAAAATATGCAATTTCAGGGGTCCACAATTAGAACATAGTTTGAGATACGAATATGAAATTTTGTACATCTGCACATATTTATATCTCCTTAACGGCAAAAGCTCATATTCCTATCTTTAACATCTTTTTTCTTACGGGGCCCCCAAATCGTCGATTTTGCCATAAACTCTTGTTCCTGTATAACATGCTGCTGCAGTGCTGACGTTTCCTGACGTGAAGAACTTGGCTCATGCACTGCCGTGCATGTTAATTCGGAGCAGGTTCGTGGGGGGGAGGGGGCTCACGAAATTTATAAATAATGCATATTGATCCTGATGTGTTTTAATATAAAACAACAATAGATCTTAATGTTCTTGTTATAGGGGCTCCATAATCTAGTGGTTAGAGCATTGGACTAATATCCGCGTGGTCCCGGGTTCAATTCCCAGTTGGAGTCCCATTTTTCGGTGTCCACACCGGCCACTTGGTCTAGAAATCTCATAATACGCCTGTTCGTGGCTCGGTGACTAGCAGCGCTGACCACACTGCCGTCACACAGGTGGACTCAGTTCCACTAAGCGCGGACCGATGGAGCTGGGGCAGGCTTAGGACCTATCGGTTTGTAACGCCGCTGGTTATTATTATTAACAATATGTTATATAACAGATAGTACTTCCTTAGTAACCCTCAAAATAACATAGATATTATTTATAAAATGTGCTACTATAGTCGCGATCAAAGCTAAACAACTTTAAATCCTATATGAAACACACGACGTCAGCGTCGTTTTGTTTTGACTTACATTTTAAACAGAGTTGGGGGAAATGGAGTCGTAGGGTCGTTATGATGCCAAATTTGCTGTGTGTTTTAATTGGAATTTCAAAGTTTTTCAATCTATTCCGTGTTAAATTTCAAGTTATCCCCCCCCCCCCACTAAATACTTCATCTAGCAACTAATTGGGTGTCCACCCTAGTTATCAAATTTATAGTGTGTTTTTAGTCATATAAGGTTTAATTCACAATGAAGTGCAGCGAATGGAACTTATAAATAACTTTATATAGAAAGTTTGTAACGATTTCTATACATACTTTTTATTATTTACATAAGGAAAACAACATATTATAATAATGTTCCGAATAATTAAAAAAGACAACTAATTATATTACAAACGAAGTATTTATCTAATTTTAAGCGCAAGAGCAAGATCTTCATGATTATTAGTTTCCAGGCGCCAAAAAAGCTATTAAGTATGTATTTCACCATACGTATGAGTAATACAAGTGTTAATTTTGGGGGTAACGCAATTGAATCCGTCAGGGGGTAAAGTGCCCCTTAATGAAACAGAGAAAATAAATACTGTTGATGATATCAAGAGTTTCTGAACCCGCCTCTGCAATCTGGATAAATTATATGAGTTTAACATTGTGTTGCCGAGACTTTTCCAACCACACCTCAACCATCTTCCTAGCCCTAGTAGTTCCTAAGTTGAAAGATGTCGACAGACGTACCGATGGACAGACGGACAGAGCCATTGAATAAGGGCTTACAACATTGCTGCTAGGGCCTAAAAATTAAGTGTGCAAATTCCAAAGCTTGTAGTTATAATGACCTATTTTTAACAGTTTATTTTATTATTATAATGAGAACTTAGTATATGAGTGAACCATTGCATTCAGCTATTCTTAAATCTGGAAGACTTCCACGTTAGCAGATACCAAGAACGACCCTAATTATCTCCTAACAATACCATATTAACACACTACGTGATTATATTCCCTTCTATCGTATTCTCTTAACATAAATGTTCATAAGAAAACGTTCTCAGTGTTTTCAAGAGCGATCATATCAAAGATATATTTCATTATAGGCTTGAATCTGTACTTTCATATTAAGCAGTATTCAAGAAAGCTATAAGTTCAAGAAGAACAAGTTTTATTGATAATTACAAAATTATGAAAGAACAACACAGCTTTCATAACGTGTTTGCAGAAATTGGTGTTTAATTTTTCAAACTGCAACTTCAAAGTCTTTGGTTGCTTCAGAAACTGTAACGCTATGGACTACGTGGTATTGCTTACGACCTCCCTAAACGGAAAACTAGAAGAGCAATACACTTATGTTAGGAAGGGAACATCAAACGTAATATTGGTAAATTGAAGAACAACGTAAGGATCTATTTTAGGTATGCTACTAATTTTTAGTATATACTAATAATATACCTGTTTCTTTTTAAAAAAATCAGTGTTTTGCTTGCAGACGGCGCAACAATATTCAAGATGTGCTCCACAGTTAATTATTTTAAAAATAAGTCAATACCTTCTTTGCGTTGTCCTCCGTACGCGATTATGTGCTTTCTTAAAATCGGTGAACAACTAGTGAACTGTCCCGTTGTCCTTCCATGTTAGAAAGGAAAGAAAACTTGTGGTTAATATGTGGTATATGTTCTGCAAATACATGAGAAAAATGTGCAACGGATTGTCTAAGGGCTTCTGGGTAGGGGCTGTCGGCTAACGCCAATGAAATTATAAGTGAAATTATCAACTAATCCACAGCTATTTGGACCCTACATCAAAATTTAATATTCAGTAGTGACTCGCAATACTATCTCATATAAATTAGAATGAAATTGATATAAATAGTGAAATCCGAAGTGATATTTACATCCGTTAAGAAGTGTTGCGATAGTTGTTGACTGGTGGAATGGATGGTGACTGGTTGTTTGGCTCTTTTATATATCAGACTATATTATTAATTGTTTTATCAAATACTGTATTATATCAGTTCATATATATATATATATAATCGCTATGGTTGGTATAAATATAGTTAAGCGAGATTAATTAAACCAATCAAACAAACAGAATATGTTTGATATATTAATGGAATCTAATGTATTGAATATTCACAATATTTTCATGGATCATGGATGCTTATAAAAACTAAAGATAGATATGTTACACTGTTATATACTTAAATGTACGACTTGGAAACAGACTAAATATTATGTATGTGTAAAATGGTAATCTTAATATGGTTACTTACATATGTACAAGCTAATATGGCTTTTGTTACGTGATATTACTACTTATCCAAGAACAAAGTAATTGTTGTACTGTCCAGAAAAGTATATATTTATCGCATATTTTGTTTATGTAATTTCTTGAGAAATTATGAAGAACAATTTAGTCATATTTTATTCAAATTTATGATAGCAATATTAGGTACGATGCCCTATCTGACTCGCATCTATGCTACACCTCCCCGCTTACATGATACTAAAGTACACAGACGCTGTGATATAATTAAGTAAATACTTATATCGAATATTTAGTTTACTATGCTAATAAAAGGGACAGTAGTCTAGTTCCAGCTAATTGTTTCCTGTGTACGATAACGCAAAGTATAGAATTATATTCTATTAAAAGAGCGTTTAAATTTTTATAGCAAGATTCTTAATTCAGATTATATAGTAATTGCTATTAGCTTTCCCTGACGGAGATAGTTAAGTAGGGCTACCAACCGTCCAGTGTTTACCCGACATGTCCATTTTTCACATTTCTAGTAATGTCAGGCCGACACTTCTTTAAAAAAGCATCCGGCATTTAAAACTAAAATGGTAAGATGTTACTACACCTGTGCTTGCATTTTTGTGTCGTTTACGGTAAACTCGATAGTCACGAGCGAGATTTTGTCGTTATTTAATAACTACTGGAGTCCTTCGCTGGTGCAACTTTGGACAATGGTTAATATTGCAAAAATAAATATTTGGTGTAGTAAAAAGTAATCCATTATTTTTGCATGACATTGAAGGCTTGACTTACCATAGTTAGAATGATCCGATTTAGGTCACATATGCGCCGTTTTGTTCGATAACGTGTTGCCATTTGGAAGGTAATATCATGATCCCTCTCTCATAGAAGCCCTTGTCCCTATTGGCAAAAAATTGAGACAGTCGATGTTCACAAGCCTCTCTTGACGCGAATTTTGCACCAGCAAACGTGTTCGCCATGGACAGGAACAGATGGTAATCACTCGGTGCCAGGTCCGGACTATAAGGTGGATGCATAAGAACCTCCCAACCAAGCTCTCGGAGCTTCTGGCGAGTCACTATTGATGTGTGTGGCCTGGCGTTGTCCTGGTGGAACACAATGCCTTTTCTATTGGCTAAAGCTGGCCGCTTCTGGGCGATTGCTGCCTTCAGAGGGTCCAATTGTTGACAGTATAGTTCCGAGTTAAGGGTTTGGCCGTAGGGGAGCAGCTCATAGTAGATAATTCCCTGTCCATCCCACCAAACACACAGCAAAACCTTCCTGGCCGTCAATCCTGGCTTGGGCACCGTTTGCGTCGGCGCACCGCGCTTCGTCCACGACCGTTTTCGCGTGACGTTGTCGTAAGTGATCCACTTTTCATCACCAGTCACCAACCGCTTCAGAAATGGGTCGTTTTTATTGCGATTCAGCAGCGATTCGCAGATGGAAGTTCGGTCCATGAGGTTTTTTTTGCGTTAACTCGTTTGGCACTCATACATCAAGCTTCTTTTTGTATCCAGCCTTATGCAAATGGTTCCACACGGTTTTTTATGCAATGTTTAGCTCTTGGGCAATCGAAACAGTGCTTACGTGACGGTCGGACGCGACAATGTCCATGATTTTATGGACATGTTCGACACGTGGCCTTCCAGTGCGTGGTACATCAAAATTACCGGCACGGAATCGATGAAACCAAAATTGCGCGTGATTGGCTGTTACAGTATCAGGACCATAAACACTATTCACATTTGCAGCCGCCTGGCTTGCGTTTTCGCCTTTATCGAAGAAAAACTGTAAAATATAGCGTATTTTCTCTTTGCTACTGTCCATTTTGACGCGCGCTCACACAACACTGAGTCAACTCATCACAACTATCTGAACAGTGTTTGTAGTACGCAATCTCATCGTTTGAACGCCATCGCGTTGAACCCGATCGGACTTATAGAACGCGAGATACAGATCACTGAAGCCATCTATTGGCAAAATAATGGATTACTTTTTACTACACCAGATATATTGGAATACCGTATATATTTTGTAGAGTTGCGGAGTCATGCACAACAACACTCTCTACTTTTGTGGAAAATACTGTCATAATATTCGGATAAGGAAGGGTGATATTTAAAAAAAAATAACTGTTTTTAGTTGGCAAAAAAATCTAAGAACAAATGTCCCATTAACTACTTTAGTCCCTAGTTTCATCCCAGAGAAGAATATTTTTGTAACCCAATAGGAATTATTAATCCTAATTTAATTTTTGTTCACACCAAAGAAGTTCTCTGAAATTTTAGGAAATATTCTCTAAATACATGCGTCAGAACTTTTGTCCACAGCTACACTACTGTCTATATCGAACTTTTGAAAGTATGTAAGCTTCACTTTGCCAATCCTGGTGGCAACGCCTATGCTCAAAGAATGTTTTCTCCTAATTGTGCCCACTGTGTCCGGCATTTCTCAAAGGAAGTTCCGAATTCCTGTAGTTGACAATTTCCGTTTGGTATCCCTATAACTTAGAAAGTTGCAAATTAACATTAGTTCAAAAAGGTACAAAACCTAACACTTCAGCAGCTAAACGTAATGTTGGTTTAATTGTTCCATACAAACTGAAAATAACTAAACTCGATTTAATTTTGGACAAGTAGCTGACAGTCCATGTTATTTAAAGGATTACTACGTTTACATATGAGGAAGAGATTATGTGGTAAAGAAATGATAAAATTCGAGAAAAATATCTAAATATCTTTATAACATGAAATAATTGTGATATACACATATTTTCTGCTCTACTCGATCAGATGAACGTAATTGAAACATAAATGAGAGAATGGAGAACAATAGGTTGTCTGAAAATATTAGTAAACTATCAGGACTTCATAAAGTATTGCCCTTATTGTGAGAAAGACCACCATAGGCGCTGTTGTACTATATTTAATCAACACTGTGTGAAATATTGCACCTTTATCTTGATTATACAACTCTTCGCTGAATAATATATGTTTGTTCCTCCTATATTTATTCACATGAGGTAACGTGTGTCATCCAAACTTTCTCTATCTCCATTCCCACTTCAAGTTTCAAATTAAGACCTTATTCTGGCTTGTGACTAGCATTAATCTTAACCGTATCCGCATTACCACTCTTCAATTTCTTATTCTTACAACATTAGAATCTTTCTTGTTCCTTTACGATGTTTTTATTCGCATAAGTTGTAAACAGACTTATTATTATCTGTGTTGGCTGTATAAAATATTGATTTCTTTCAATTCCTGATCGCGGGCAATTAAATTTCAGATGCCATTTCGTTGATGATGTAAAATATTTATGAAGAATTGTCAAAATATGTGTGGATTTACACCTTAGATTGTGTAGCTAATGATACAGCTTGTTCAAATGTAAGATTGACTTTTTTTTTACAAATGTTTTCGCGGGGAGTTATAATTCACACCTAGCACTATATACGGTAGTTTCTGAAAATTTCATCTCAAATGTGTAGAATGTAGATTCCGACGCTTGTTTTCCAAGTTGCTCCACGTAATCACGAATTTGTTGTCCATGCTCTTTGTGATATTTATGCAACTTGTACCTTTCCATAATTACATTCTTCCAATTATTCAATAACATTTCTTATTATTGTACAAATGATTATTTTGTTACCTCTTTGATCGCATCACTTCTTTCACTAGGGCATATAGCTCAGATGTAAACCAAATCAATAATATCCTGGCTGTATCTATCTATATTGATTTATTGTATGTCATAATGTATCTTATGTCTTTCTAGATAATTTTTATACCTCTTGGGTTTTCAAATACTCTCTTGGATTATCAAACATATTGATGAAGTCAATTTTAGCATAACTAATTCTGTACGGCAAAGTAGTACGTGAAATTGGCCTGGAGAATGTCACTTTGATTTAGCATACAGCCTTCTTGAAATTTCGGACTTCATCTTTCGTTAGTGTATTTAAATTTTATAGTGCACTTTATGTTGCGGTTATAAAAATCATACTTTCCAACATAACGGTATTCTGTAGCCGTTTGGTTTTCGATCTTTCAACTGTTTCAACATAAATGTGTTTTTCATAATTCAACTCACATTCTCCAGGTCAATTGTACGTGCAATTTTGTCGTACAGGATTGGAGTTATGCCAAAACTAACTTCATCGTAGGGTTTCTTGAAACATTACAATACAGATTTATATGCCACATGGCCCACTTACAGTTTAAAACTTCGAAGCATAGTCAAGATGGCAGCTTTCAAGACTGCGGTCATTTTCGCCATACCATGCTACATGTATCACCTCCTGACCATTATTAGCCATTTGCTTTCAAAATATGTAACAGTTTATCAAAGAAAAGGAGTTTTCCGTACTCTGTATTCAATTTACTTGTTCTCTATGTTACATGTTTCTAGGGTCCTCTCTGTCGTTATTTGTTGATGACAACACCTATAATTTCGCCTCTGAAGGTTCACCTAGACACTGTACCTACGTATGAATTTTGATCAAAATCGTTGTCTGTCACCTGGTGAGCGTTCCTTGCAAGATTGACTTTCAGTCTTTCTGTATATTCAGTTATTTTTCTAATTTCTTAACCAGGATAGCTCTGTCATCTATAACAGTGTCTTTCAACCTTTTAATACTCACGGACCGGCAAACCACAGGGGAAAACTTTCAACGACCGGTTAGATGCCAGTAAGTTAGAGGTTTGTATGGCGTTCAAGAGCTGACAACACGTCTTTAGATTCTAGTTTTTTGGGGAATGAAATTTAAACGTAAATCTCAATTTCGAACTTTCGTAATCTACAAAATACATTTTAAATACTTAAATGTATTCATTTGTTGAGGACTGGTGGTTGAAAACCATCTATGTAAGTGATGTTATGAATGGTTGCACATCTAGAAGGAATTCATTATCACATTATACGTAATCCGGATTTTAAAACATTTTTGAAAATAAATGTTTTCCGAGCACTTTTACCTTGTAAAATCCAGCAGTGTTCCCAATATTCCCAACATTCGAAACAACATTTTCAACAAACAATCTATCTTTTAGTACATGCTCATTTTTCAGTCCATAATTACAGTATAAGCTTGTAAGCTTAAATTCTCAAGTATTATCATTTTCAATGTTTTTATCTTTAATACAGAGATTGTTTTTATATCTAAATCTCTTACGAGTGGTCAAACATTTCAAGTCTCCGTACAGATGATTATTTGACCCCTAGAAGTAATGCTACAGTAACTTGGCTGCTTGGGAAAATATTATTATTGGAAAGACATTTGTGACAATCAGAAAGAGGTTAACTATGTTTATTTTAAAATAATGAAGTTGTCAATCTAAAGTTGCTTTAGATATACTTCATCCACAATGGAAGTCTACAATTCCTTTTGTTTTTCAACCTTCAAAGAAAGTACAAGTTAGACTGTCGTAAAAGAAACTAGTTTTCTTTGACACATTCTGACTAAATTTATTCGCTGATATTGGTACATTTTTAGATGTAGACCGCCCAAATTAACCGGAAACTAATTTCTTTACGTATTTTTTCATGTTAATGTTGCATAAAATCGAATATCTTTCAAAACTCCCTTCGGACAAGAACAGTTCTTAAAGTGCATAAAATACATTTCCTAGTAATCAGATCTATCTTTTCCTTTCCTTGTTTGTAATTAAATCATAATTGACTTCCAAAGCACAATGCGCTTTCATCATCGCTATTGTTTCTTTTAACATTTAAGACCTATTATGAATGATGAAGTGTATAAGAATCCACAGCTCATTATCACTTATTTGTCTTAATGTCCGTATCTTTGAATCATTCACCAAGTTCGTATAGAACAACTGATATTTTGTTCTAGTAGATAACTTTCTGCATAATTACTCTTGTTATGTATGGGAGGATAACATAAACATTGCACAATGTTGAAGCAAATACGTATATTCGTCCTTCTTGTTCACCCTTTGGTACGAAGATTGTTTGTATCTGAGTGAAACTTTTAAAGGGTAAGATCCAATTTCACTTAATTAAAATATTATCTTGAATTTTGACACTTCGACTGTGATATACTAACATTAGGAACAAAGTGTGTTGTTCAGGAAAATAATGTGTGTTCTTATATATATCTTAATGATTTACTTGTAAGCAAAGTAAGTGGATATAATATATAATATGAAAATAATTTTTAAACTCAATTAGGTTGCATCTAATTAGATTCCGTCACAAATGTTGTAGTCTAGTCCAGACTAAAGTAAATATTTACGTCTATATAACTGTAAGGTATTATTTAATACCATTATAATAAAATTACATTATTGTATACTACAAATCGTTAAATATGTAATGTTTACATAAGTTAACCCTAGCTAGGGTTGCTACCGTTTCGTGAATAAATTAGGGGACGCTTGGCAAAAAAATAAGGATTAAAAGTAAAAACGTAGGAGTAACCTGAGATAACCTAAAATGAAAATAACTAGCTAGACCCTGCACAACTATATGACTATCCGCAGTATTTAAATCCTCCATAATAATTCATTTTCTCGACTGACGGGAGGAAAACTAATAATTGATATGTTGAAACTGTGTGTTTGTGTGTGAATCTTCTACTCATTATACGGGACAAGCACTAATAATACAGGACGCGTAATATTTATCTAAAATATGGGACATCCTGTATTATACAACAGAGATGGCAACCCTGTTCCCGGTCTTTTGTGGAGTGATGCTTCTTTTCGGTATTGGGAACATCTCGTGTCACCGCCCAACAGCGGTCGGTGAGCAAATTTGAGCAACATCTCCTCTGGTAATGTTTTCAAAACGAAAGGCATGTTTTTTCACTGGTCGTTTGGATGTTTTCAGAGAATTAATTAAGGTGACAATTATGGAAGTGTAAAACAAAATTTATGATACAAGGTTACTCATCTTACCAAAACAATTTAGTGTGTGAGAGCACCTGTTGTCGAACATACCACTGGTTGAACATATTAACATAAATATCATTCATTACAACAAGACCTATATCACATAAACTAGTTCCAGTTTTCAGAAAGCTTTAACTGGATATTTAAGTTTTAGCAACTATCGATAGTGGTATTACATACCTGAGAAGAATACAAAATATGTATTCCCTGTTTAGATTAGAAGATACCGGGAATGTTACTTGAGAGTTAAGAACAGCGTTCCAAAATTTTGGGTAAAACTATTTCGCTTTTCACTAGTTTCAAGACAAATGATTCCTCCAGCGTTTAAAAAGTTAGCCAGCGTAATAGAAGAATTGGTAGCGATCGTGGTAGACGAATTGTGGTACTATTTAAACTTTACTACGTTCATTTCCGGGTATGGCATATGCAACCGGTACTTACGGTAAAGTAATAGCTTTGTGAAATAACAACAATTCAGAATGAGATTAAAAGAGTCTTTAAAAAGTCTCAACTTCTCAGAATTATGGTAAATATTAATGGCCAACATTTGATTATGAACGTTATTGCAGGCAATAAGATGTGCCTCTGAGATGATTTGTTGTGTCGAAATGCTTCTGACGAGTTCGAAATATTGATGCTATAACTCTGCCTCAAAAAGATAAGATTACTGTAATTAGGACCCAAACAGAAAAGGCGTATC
>JAGDQP010057167.1:1672-12796 GCA_022664845.1 Lepisma saccharinum | reverse complement strand
ATTGGAGGAAAATACCGAGTAATAGATAAAGCAATTTAAACTAAGTCATAACCCCAGTCTAGTTCTGTTATCTCGACAACCATTACAGTATTGTTATCAACATTCACACTAATGACACGCTAGTGAACGCATTCCTCTTTACAAGCGAGAGCACTATGGAAATTGTGCGGTCAAATTGGTCTTTGCGACTGTTTTCCACTTCTGTTAGCGCTTGCACAACGTGAACTACCGGATGCGTGGCCTTTTTCTGTGAGAAAATACGGAAACCTGTGGGAGAAGGCAATTTCACGTCAATGTGTCTCCGCTCCACATACTTTATCTTCTCTCTTGAATACCCTTAGGGCACTAATGTTATGCCAATAGCATTAAAGATGACCTATCGAACACATATAGCATTATCCCCGAAATATTTAAGCAAAGTCTTGGGACTTACCCTGCAGTTTTCACATATTTCTCGAGTCGCATTAACGCACTAACATACGGTCACTAGTACTAATGATACCCTAACGAACATGTATGATTATATCGAAAAAAAACTTTATGGACGGTTTGCGGGAGAGGCAACTTGACGTCAAGTTGGCTGATTCCACAATATTTTTACCTCCTTCTCTGTTTCCATTAGAGCACTAACGTTGGGTCGATAGCACTAACGTACATTAACGAACACATGATTTTATCCGCGAAAGCTTTACGGAAGGCTATGGGGCGGGGGCACAATAGATGTCAAGTTGGCAGCCTCCATCCAATCTTCAATTCTGTCTTTGTTACCATTGGATCAATACCGTTAGTCTCTGGTGCACTAATGTGTACCAACGAATATATGAAGTTATATTAGCAAGAGCCTTACGGTGGGTTGTGGGAGAGACCACATTGACGTAATGTTGACTGCCTACGTAGTTTTCTAACTTCTCTCTCGGGTCGCATTAGAGCACTAACGTTGGGTTTGCCAGAACTAACGTCCATTAACGATACACTAACGAACATATATAGTTTTATTCGTGACAGCTTTATGGAGAACTATTGAAATGGCCAATTCCATGTCAAGTTGATTGTCTATGCAGTTTTATATTTCTCTCTCTCTCTCTGGTTGCATTAGAGGATTAACGTTGGGTAGCTAGCACAAACCTGCACTAACGAACCCAGGTGGTTTAACCCGCGAAAGCTTTACGGAAGGTTATGAGGAGTCAAATTGACTTCAAATTGGGTAACCCCACAGTTTTTGTCTTCTCTCTTTGTTCCAATAGGAGCACTAACGTTAGTGTCATGGGTACTAACTTGCACTAACAATGCACTAACGAACATTTATGTTTTTATTCGAGAGAGCCTTACGAAGGAGTATGGGAATGGCCAATTTCACGTCAATTTGACTGCCTACGCAGTTTTATCTTCTCTATCTGGTGGAATTAAAGCACTAACGTTGGGTGGCTAGCACTAACGATGCACTAACGAACCCACATGGTTTAATAGCCGCTTCACGGAAGGTGATAGGAGGCCAAATTGACGTGAGGTTGACCGCCACCACAATTTTTGTATTTTCTCTTTGTTCCCATTGGAGCACTAACGTTAGTGAAATGTGAACTAACATGCACTAATGATGCACAAACTATGCACTATCTATCTCGCACACATAGGTACGTATGGGTCTAAAATTTCTTTCAGGATGAGGCAAAATTGGTGTGAAGTTAATCCCGCCCATTTATTTTACCTAATTCTTGCTTAGGAATAGAGCACTAAGGTTAGTGTCATACGCACTGACGAACACTAACAATGCACAGACGATGTAGTAACGAACATATATGGTTTTATACGCGAGAGCCTTACGGAGGACTATGGGAATGGCCAATTTCATGTAAGGTTGACTTCCAACGCCCTTTTTTACTTCGCTCTCTGGCCGCATTAGAGCACTAACATTGGGTGCACTAACGAACCCACATGGTTTAACCGCCGAAAGGTTTACGGAAGGTTATGGTTGGCCAACTTGACGTTAAGCTGCCCCCCCAATAATTCTTTTGCTCCTCCTCTGTTCCTATTAGAGCACTAACATTGGGTCTTTAGCACTAACGTGCACTAACGATGCACTAACGAATCCACATGATTTACCCGCCAAACCTTAAAGAAAGTGTATGGGGGGACAACTTGACGTCAAGTTTCCCCCAAAGTTTTTATCTTCTCTCTTTGTTCTCATTGGAGCACTAACGTTAGTGTTATGTGCACTAACGCTCACTAACGATGCACTAACCAATGCATGTGGTCTCATCCTCTAACTCAATACGGGGAGGGGGCAACTTGACGGATCTAGTATGTATGTGTATACAAAGAAATTTAAAATCTTATCTGTAATCATCGGAGGATGTAGTATGACGTCACCCGAGGTTTTACGAGCGCCCGAACCAAATGATATATAAGTAGCCACCAAACGGCCGGGAGCTTAGAACTCCACATGAGACTCTGCATACAGCGACAGCATACCTGAGGTCCTCAATCTGCCAACGCACAATAACGTGACCAGGTTTCTTAAATAGCACGGCTACTGCAAATACAACAGCTACTCCACTGCTTGCAAGCTCATAAGACATTGACTTACGAGGTAAAAAAACCCGGGTTCGAATCTCGGCGCTGGCAAGACTTTTTTCTTTCAAAACATATTTTTATATGTTCTTATTTATTATTAATAGTTGCTGGCCAGACTATTCTACCAAATAGAGGCTAAAATGTATATAAATAAGGTCCGCGAGGTGTGCAAGGGGCACGGCGCGTCCGAAGGAAGCTGGGCGACTTGAGTAGGTACAGCTCCCGGTTAGCGGTGGGCATACGCAAAAGTTCTGTAAATATTCTATTCCCTAAATTATGAGCTAACATTCTATTCCACGTGATTCTAAGATCCTTGCGCATTCGCTCATTGAGGACCTCAGGTGTGCGGTGTCTGTCTGCAGAGTCTCGTGAAGTCCTTGGGCTACTTCCGGAACCACACGAAGCTCTCTCTTGGTGTTTCTTCTTCGGACAGCAGTCAGCAATAAATCTATCATCATCTTATATCTGTCATGATTTATTGCCTTTTGCTTTGAACCTTGCTTTATTGGAGCCTACATTATTCTCCAACATATTTCCTTACTCCAGCCAGTCTTGACTTAGGCAGGCGGGAGTTTATCTACCTATTCTTTGCGTTGACCAGTCTTTATCTTAGGAAGGTCATCTTTAACCTAGCCTCTGCCAGTCTTCTTCAAAAGCAGGCAGTGGTTAACAACCTATTCCGGGCGTCGGCTAGCTTTCATTCTAGGGAGGCAGTCGTCACTCTTGACTCCAACCAGTCTTCATCCTAGGCAGGCAAACACCGTCCTAATCTCCATCCAGTCTTCATCTAAGGCTGAAGGGGGCAATTATCTATTCCTGACTCCAACCAGTCTTCATTCTAGGCAGGAAGGAGTTATTTTACCGGGCCTCAATCATTCCTGGGTGTCGGCCAGTCTTCATCCTAGGCAGGCCTTCGCAATTTTCGGCTCCAATCAGTCTTCATCCTAGGCAGGGAGGAGTCTTCATTACCTCTCCTTGTACCTCTCTCTCTTGTAGTAATTAAATAATTGCCTTTCAGCTCCGCATATGGTTAATTCCACGCCCATAGCCGACGTTAATTGGCATAAAAGTATTTGAGAGTGCTCTCTTGGGGTCTTAACGAATAGATAATGTGGATAGGCAACAAATATTATAGTCCTTTGTCTTATATTTCTGGAATAACGGCATCTCAAATTTTTACATTTTTACCAAAATTTAGAGTCACAGTGATTATTCAAATTATTTGTAACTTTTTGTCCTAATTAAGATAGAGATGTGTTTCTTGCGTCGTTGTAAAGATCTTCGACAGGCCTTTTATTCGATACGCAACACTTGACCTACACTATGATTTTGAAAATTTTACCTTGAACTTTGAACATTTGACCTTGAATGGAAAAAAATACGGCACCTCCGATTTTTGTGAACCTTTTGGAGAATGATTGCCGTTTATAGGTGAAGAAAATAGCAAATTTCCATTATGGGGCACCCATGCGAAGATGATAATTTTTTAAATATTAATTATTTACGGCAGTTAAGCATTGTTGGCACAGACCAGGATATAGTCCGGCCGGATAGTCCGTCTGAAACCTCGGGGAGGGGGAATCCAATATGTCTGCTTTAACATATTATTTCTAGTATACAAGTGACCGTATCTTCGGAAAGTTTACACTTAGATTTATGGGCTTCGTGTCTAAGGTTTCATTAGCAAAATTGTTATCAAATGATGGTAGCCACTTGAGTAGTCCATCTTGGGATATGTAAGAGGAAAATCTAATAAGGCTGCCGGAATAAGCCATTTCTAGTATACAGCCACACCTTTAGAATTATTGCACTAACAGGTATGATTTTGGTGTCAAATTGTATTTAATAAAAATTATTATTAACAAATGATAGTAGTCATCTGAGTAGTCTATGAGGAGAGAAGAATTCAATATGGCCGCGAAATATGCAATTTCTAACACACAAGCAAACATATGAGAAATATGTATTATATTTTCAACGAGAGACCTGCACTGGCATCAAATTGAAGATTTTAAGTAAGAACATTTTAATTGCGTCAAGTCAAGACACATTTTTATTGACTTAAGCTTTTAATCTTAACCTAAATCCTGTTGTTAAGAGTAATGCAATGCTTCTATGTTCAATTTAAAATTATTGCTGTCTCGTAATTTAAAATTATTGCAAGGACTTTGGTATTGTTAGTCAGAATCAGTTCTGACAATAATCGCCAGCACAAAAGTAAGCCATAAGAGAAGAAGAAGTGTCAATTCTTTCAGTTTTGTTTGTGATAATGTTACGAAGGAATATATTCTATTTCCTGGTGAGCTTAAATAGTATATTGAGTAAACTAAACTATATGTTATTCAATGATAATGAAAAATTACAACTGCATGTTCCGGTAGTCATATTGGATTCTTCCTTCTCCACAGCACAAGACGGACTACCGAGATGGCAACTACCATTTATTGATGATTTTGATCATATAACACTACAATTTGACACCAACTCTTGGTGCAATAGTTCCCATATACTAGAAATGGCTTATTCCATGACGGATTTTCCCTCTCCATAACCCAAAATGGACTATCCAAGTGGATCATTTGATAACAATCTTGCTAATGAAACATTACAATTAGACACCAACGCCTTAAATTTAGGTGTAAAAATTCCAAAGATATGGTCACTTGTATACTAGAAATCGCATGTTCCTGCAGCCATATTATATTACCCCTCCCCATGGCCCCAGACGGACTACTCATATTGTCACTATCACTTTTCCTTAACGAATACCATGATACTATTCACAATTTTGTTTCATCAAACTGGACCCCCCCCAGGGGGGGGGGAGCTTGACGTAAGCACAAACACTATATCCCGGACTGTGCCAAAAAATATTTACCAGCCGTAAATAAAATTTAAAAAATGTTTATCTTCCAATGGGTGCCCCATTATGGAAATTTGCTATTGTCTTCACCAATAAAGGCAATCATTGTCCAAAAGGTTCAAAAAAATCGAAGGTGACGTAATTTTTGCTATTCAAGGTCAAATGTTTAAAGTTCAAGGTCAAAACTTTAAAATCATAGGAAAGGTTGCATACCAAATTAAAAGTCTGTCCAAGGCTTTCACAATGATTTAATAATCACATGTCTATTTTAATGTGACTCAAAATTTCGGGGGGAAATCAAAATATGGGATGCTGTAACTACAGAAATATAAGACATAGGACTACAATATTACATTTTCGGGTGTTTCTAATCAGACCTTACTAACATTCCAAAATTAAAAAAAAAAACTGAGATTGTGAGGTAAATGACTGTGTTGATCTAACGTAGAATTACTAATATCCTTTCTAAACGAGTAGAGTAAGTTTCAATTTCTCTTCGTAAGAGGCAGGAACATAACAATTTCTGTTATTGAGGCCACTAACTTCTGGAAAGCTTCTTGCTTCAAGCGTTTGGTATCACTGATCGGGATTTTTTCTAAGAAAACTATTGAACTATTAATTGCCTCTTCTCTTCTCATTTTTGTCTAAAGCGTGAGGGATGTATACTTTTCTACAAGATCCTAGGCTAGTCTAGGCTAGACATTATTTTCTATTTACACAATAAAACATCGCACCCAATTTCTTAAGATGAACCTAAGATCACTTTCAAATCTATTTTTCTAAGCTTCTTTTTCTCCAGAACTTCATTCCTTCAGTAACTGAAGATCGTACTATGAATGGGTCGCGTCGGCTCAATCCGACCCGATCCGTGACCAGAGTAAGTCTGAGTCGATCCGACCGTGACCCGAGCGAGTCTCACCGACCTGTTTCGACCCGAGTAACTCTAACCCTACCTGACACGTGACCCAAGTGAGTATGAACCGACCCGACCTGATCCGACTCGAGTTCCAACCCGACTTGGGTTGACTCGAGCTTCGAGCTGACCAGACCCAAGCGCTAACCCGACTCAGGTTGATCCGAAGTGTGACCCTTGCTTAATGAAATTGGTGGAAACACATAGAGTGTTGTAATTGAGGACTGTAACTGGAAAATGCTACAAGTGACAAGTAGGCTACTTTAACTTTGCTAACATAAAGAGTTTTAACGCTTTTCGCTCACCTACCGAGCGGCCGAAGCTAAGTTGGTAGATAGCCAGAATTCGTTAGGTCCTGGGTTTGATGCCTGCCGATGATCCTGACATTTTTTTCAGTTCTTTCCCTTTCATACCAAGAAAATGCCGGGAGAGTATTTTCAATTTAGACTCTGGCAGAATCCTTCTCCTATCCTTTCTCCTCTTTATCTCGACCTCTGCCATAGATGCCTAAAGGTATTACAAATTCAAATTCAATTATGGTATATATAGTGATTGATATTGTCACTCAACTAGTTAGTCGAGCAAATTTACAATAAAACTACCCGAACCCCTTCCCCACACAATAAATTGCAACAAAATTTTTTTCTCAACGGTTTATGAATCAACTGAATGTAGTGAATAACAGAAAGAAAGTCTACAAAACCTGACTATCGGCAATGGGTCAAAATGGCGTCAATTCTAAAATGACCAAACACCCCCGGACAGGAAATTTAAAAAAAAAAATGCACTTCAATTGGCGATTTTGTGAACCACCTAACTACTGTAAAGTCACAAGTAATACAGGTTATAATTCTCGTTGGAAAGCTTATGAGAATTTAACAAAGGTAACATTTGTGCATATGGTGCACAATCGGTAAAAGAAGAAGACGAAAATATCCGAAAATGTGGCGGGAAAAGATCTTTTCAAATGAAACGTTTTAAGTAGTGTTGCCCATGAGACGAGGCGAGACGAGACTTCAGACTGTCTCATCTCGCCTCGTGAAAGTCTTGTCTCGTATCAAAGAGTTATTTCTTGTTTCGTCTCATCTCGTCTCGTCTAGAGTTGTTTGAAATTTACTTTTATAGTTTTTGATACATTTAGAGCAGATGCAGACGTCGAACAACCAGATCAGTCCCTTGAAAAGTCATCTAAGGTTTCTTCCTCACCAATTGTGAAAAATATTTCACTGTACTTTAGATTTTTGCCAATCGGCTCGTGTTTTAGTTTGTTCGAAAAGAGTAACAAAACAAAAGTATAAAAAAACTATATGGTCTTACTACACAACACAGCCACGACCATTCAAGAACGGATGCTTAGTTTAAACTGAACCAGTAGTGAATTACTAAGAGACGAATATTACTTGTCAATACGCTCTGTATAACTCAAATACAAACTTTTTCCACTTCTTCCAAAATACTTTTTTTTGACAGTCTCTTGCACCAGTTAAAATAAGGAGGCTTTCGTCACTCTTTCTGATTTCAAACAAGTGAGTACTGCGATTCTATTAACAATGGCGAAGGCTCCAAAAGTCCCTTTCTCTCAAAAACACGAATATTCATTTTTCTAAAATAGGTTAGCAACAGGGCTGCTTAGTGACGGGAACACTCACATTATGTTTCTATTGTGTCGAATAATGTTGTTTCTATCCTTACAAAAAAAAAGGCAATCGGAAGAAACATCGTATATACATTTATAGATTTAGTGCAGTTTTCAGTGCATATGTGAGTAAAGGAATGACGACTAATATGAGTACATGTAGGATTCACCTAATAATACTTCTGTGCATGTGAATTAGGTAGTTCTGCGTTGGTTAATTGTACTGTCACAATTATAGAATCTGTTAATATATCTAATAATTATTTCAGGTATTAATAGAATCTATAATATGTACTTTTGAGTGTATGGAGCTTTCTGGTTTTTCCAATATTGTGATACAATAACAATTTACAATATTTATTTTCTCGTGTATCATAATACATTTTTTCTTTTGTCGTTTTGTCATTAATATAATAGCTATCGCGTATTATTCCAAATCTTATTTAATTTCTCTTTCTTTTCTTTTATACTATTTTCATTATCATAATTACTTTCTATCACTGTACTTGTATGATGAGAAGAGCTACGTGGCACAACAGCCATTGGTTGAACTTTGCCCCTTGAATCAAGACAAATTCAATTCAATTCAATAAAGCAAAACGAGATCAACCAAAACTTTATGAGAATATAAATCCTAGAAGATGAAGTTCTTTTTTTTAGAATTATGTGCCCAATTAAGTTTCTTTTTGGTAAAATTTAAGTTTCTGTAGAAACTAAATTAATAATGAAACTGCGGTATTACATGATTGACGTATCCATCGTCGTTTCCATGGTTATTTTAAGACGTAAACATCTTCGGTTGTGTAACTGAAATGAATGTTACACATCCCATAGAAGCTGTGAGAATATATTGGCCATGTCTTCTCTTGGTTTCACATTTTTCTGGGCACCTACGAGCAGAAAGAGACCAACATCCAATTTACGTCATGGCATATTGCGCAGTGCACGAAGAGCAATTTCTCATTTCCTGCCTGCAACAGCTGCTAAGAGCTCCTCAGTGCTTTTAGACTTTTTTTTTTTTTTTGTAACAGAAGAGATCAAGTTAATTGTAGTTTTTTTTTTCAATTTTTAAGAGAAATGGTTTTGTTTTTATGTCCTGCCTTGATAACGGAGGAAACTATAGGTGAAAAAGAGTAAAGTTGGTGAAAAGCAAATGTGGAGAAAGCTAAATCGCGTCACACATTGTGCAGTAACACATGAGGAGCAGGGTAGTTAACCCAACATAACGTTTATTTAATCAAATGTCACACACAACACAACCTAAAGCTACATGCCAAGCGCTAACTGACATGATTACAGTTTCGCTTCAGAGTTGCAAACCAAGGCCGCGACAGCATTATACTAGAATTTCTAGTGATGTTGTCAATCGCCAGTCAGGCTTTTTTTTTTAAAAAAAAAAACAAAAAACAAAAAAACAATTACAGTAAATTTTAATTTTAGAAAATGTCTCTGATTTGAAGACTACTATTATTTTTACGTTTAGAATAGATTGTTTAGAATAAACTACTAAAAATCAATCACAATATTAATTATTAAAATACGACTTTTCTATAATTGAATTGCTATTTGTTAAAAGGGCGTTAATCCAAGAAAGTGAATTTTATGGGAGGCACAAAATCTGTTTTCCCTTTAGCCTATCAACATCACTGTTTTTGTGTTACTCGGGACGTTAAGTTTTGTACCCAACTTACGTTACTGAAGTGTTTCTTTTAAAATTTAATGTAAATTAACTACTGGGGAAGTAATTTAGTCCTGGACATGTGCTCTTTTAACAAATAACTCTTTGAGTGAAAAATGAACAATGATAAATAACTGTGAAAAATGAACAATTTGTTTCTGAAAGGTATTTGTTTCATATAAAGCATATTACATGTGATTGGACTCAGCTAATACAAATTTATAAAAGATTAACCATATTTAGATAAAATTTTGCACCACAAATTATTTCCATGTTAAGTTCTTTTTTCGTTGGGGTCTTTCCCATCATTCTTAGCGCCAATGTTTAAACTGTGCATAAAATTTCTTTCAAGTTTCTTCACTATCGGGGAGTGTCTTCATGATATCAGCAACCTTTTGCTTTTTGAGACTTATTTTGCCTTCTGCATAGAGTATTGCATTAGGAAGTTCCACATGTGAACATGAATCATGTCGCAAGACGAAGGTGTGAGTCGTGAGTCCATTGATGAGTGACAACGCAGTACAACTCCTGGATGCTTTTCTTCATAAACGAAGTGATACAAATTTGATAGAAAAATCACCTTCTGATCTCTATCCACATTTGCAGTTTGAATGGACAAGGGATTTTTCTTATAATACTTCTGCCACCAATCTTTGAAGTTATAAATAGGTACAAAGTCCTGATTCACTTCACAACTCTGAATTTAAGTGTGTGTGTGTATTTTTAACTTATCGCAGTGTGAGCAACATAGTAGATTTGCACTTCTTTATGTTTGTTAAAAGGATTGATGTCCTGGACTTACGACCTTTTAATATATAACGCAATTTTTAAGACTGTGTAAATCCTTACGCATATAGGGTACGCTTATGCGTTCTTTTATCATAGATCGGTGCCTCTATCCTCAAAGAATCCATTTCAGAAAAAAAAATTTTTTTCGAAAAAATGTGACTTATGCCATTTTAACAAATGGTGATTCAATTATGATAGACGTTTGTTATAGTTTAAAATTTTTCTAATAGAGAAGCTTGTTTGTCGACAATAAAATTGTCTGTAGTAGCATGTAATTTAGCAACTCACACGATAAAGTTGATCATAATTATTTGTTTTCAATCATGAAAATTATAAAACTTCCTGAAAATATAATAAACTTGTTTAAATGGGTTTGTGGGAACAGTCGTGATACAAATTATACCAATAAATACCAATAAATGGAAAAATGTTAAAATACCAATAAATGATATATGTTAAAATACCAATAAATGGAAAAATAGGATACAATATAAAATTAAATAAACGTTTGTTACAGGGATGTGTGTTCGCATTTCTGTTATATGCGATTGCGATGGTTTCATTTGCAACAACTGCATTTAATTCGATATCAGGAATAATATTAATAAATAATTCCTTAAAAACTTTGATAGATGCGGATCACGTAAACTTTATAGTTCAAACATCAAGACTTT
>JAGDQP010057166.1:0-12796 GCA_022664845.1 Lepisma saccharinum | reverse complement strand
TGACCATTCTAGTTGCTGTGTGTAATGAAAACCCATATTTTAGCATTCTGAGATAGGGAACATCATGCGAATAGTGCAAAAGCAAATCTTACTTTTTTCTATTTGATATTGCCATAGTCTCGCACATTAACTGGTCATGATTTCAACCTTACACAACAAGGTAAACAGTTTGTACTAACTGGTATTATTAGATAGGATACAAAAACGGACTCCATGACTCTTTATCTGACCACTCGCTCACTTGTGACAATATACTGCACTATCTACACAATCATCGCCATCGTCAATGACATGCAATCTCCTTGATAACAAATAAACTAATCGAGCGTTGAATGCATATAAATTTTACTCCTGGTGGTAACACAGTCAAGCATTAAAAAAATGATCTTTAGAATCTGCTTAGGATATCAAATTCCCGCAAAAAAAACTACTGTTACATATAAAAGTGATTAAATTCATGCATTCTTCGGGGTACTTTCACGTCAGATATTTTTTACAAATCCATCAGTTCTTTCATAATAACTTGAGAAGCTATTGCTGAATGTTTGAGTAGACATTTTTGCATAACCCTGTTCTAAGTTTTCAACGCTAAGAATCCGCTTGAGTTCTATTACTAGTACTGCGGGTGTAGTTTATAAACACGCACACATAATTGTATGTGACCGCCGCACTGGTTTAGTGGTTAACATTACTCAATACGGATTGAGGGGACCCCGGTTTCTCTAAGGCGTGCAGGTCTGAAACAGTGCCCACCCAGCATCGTGATGCAATTGAGGAGTCGCTATGAATAAAAGATAGTACGATCACAGTGAGAGCTTCGGCTCTCCTCTCAGTTTTGGATGAGTAGACAAAACTCCTCTCTCCGGGGAGACTCCATCCAGTAGTGGATCGATTATAGCTGAGATTTGTATACCAACTAAGTACTTAAATGTGATATAAAGATTAAAATAATTATATTCGTGGAAACAGCACTATAATTGTTACGAAATATACATCATAACTTTAGGAAAAAATGATCGTACTATATTCATAGCAGTAGTGCTTAGTCCTCCTGAAATAGTAATCGTAATTTTTGTATATATTCTACATTGGCTGCAATTTAACTACTTCAGCAGCACAAAAGTTATTTCAAAATGCAGTGAAACTGATAAAGATTTTAACCTTTAAAGGTAATAATAAAAATAAATAAGCTAGAGATGGATCACCTCATACAGAAGAAGACAGAGGAAATTCTGCACAGGACTCTTCCGGAGGAAACGTTAATACGATAGAACACCTTCTATACGACGCTTATTTTTGTCCTTGTTGATTTAAATCATTTTCACATTAAAATCTTCAAATTCGTTCTGCCCTACGTACATAGAACTTAAATACGCTTTGGACCCTTAAAAAATGATACATTTTTAAGCTTTAAGTATTATAAATTTGTTTGGTTTGGTGATACTGAATGAGATCAAAGACAAATGATTACAAGTTGTAGAAAGATAGAAAAAAATAAAATATTTTGTTTGTATATTTCCAGTCTTCAGTTTAAATTCACAAAGTGTACATTGCATATGCCCTTGTACACTAACTGCAATTAGTACTGTCTTGTGCTTAATAATTACCAGTAGTTTATTTTTCATCAAGCACTACGGAAACTTCAAATGGGTTCGAATATACTGTATAACGATCCTATTTGATACAAATAACCACATATATGTATGTTTTCCCTAATAATATATGACTACATCAGAGTACAGATATGCTGGTTAAGAATACAATACACCATAACGTTGGGTTATTAAGGTAACGTCTTTGTGAAAAGTGATAAACATTTATATAGGCCTAGAGTAATTAATCCTATAATTCTTAACATCGGCTGCTTGAATAAATCTATTAAGCATTTTTTTTATTTTATTTACCTTCCAACACGATGCTGTTATCTAACCTCCACGTCTTCGAAGGTTGTTGTTGGCACTCAGGCGATTACAAGTTAGTCTTTAATTATTATCTACCGTGCAGATGCAAGCTTGACCATAAAATCGATGCTCACGAACAAGAACTCAACTGAATTATTACAGTGCACGCCAGACCAGAGGCTGTTCATCTGAACTTCGGGAGTGCGCTCGTGTCCCTTCGGAAACCACACCTTCTGTACGTCACAGGCGGATAATGCATAGCAAGATACTTACAAGACAATAAGTGAGACGGTATATTCCTCAGGCGCTTCCGAAGTTCAGAATCATGTTCTAACGGTTTTCGCGGCAGCGACGTCACGGGCGGAGAGCACATAGGGAACTCTTCAATAGGCGGATGAAAATAATTTATTATTGCCGCTTCAATTCGATTTTTTTTTTGATACAACAAAAACTGTTATAATCTGCAATATACAGGCTATAAAGTAAAAAAAAAAATTTCGCTTCAATAGCTACAGTAGTTTCAGAGCTGCAGCCTGTTATTTGATTTGAATCGTCAATTTTTCATCGGTTTAAAATAAAAATGACTTTATAAAAATATTTTGGATTAGAATTCTTTGAACAAAAATGACCACTTCCCCAAGCCAAAGGTCAACGTTTTCGACTTGTTCAGTTTTGCTATCAATCCTTAAGTTCTTTGAACGTTTTAAAATGATGATGAAGGGTGTTTAATTGACAGAAAGGTGGTTAGATCGGAAAAGAGTGAATATATTTCCCCAAATTTTCATTTTATCCTATTTATTCTTTCTTTTGGGTTACTTTATTATTCTTAAAGTTTATACTGACTTTCTACTCAATCTTATGTCAATAACAGTCTTATTAGCTGATCTATTAGAATAATACAGGGGCACTGCGCGAACTGATGAACACCAAGAACTGTGTCGATGGACCACGAACTTTTAAAGTTTTAAATATTTTCCCTTGACTTGTAAAGATATATTGTTTAATGATGTATTAAGAATGGGCAAAGGTTTATAAGGAATCAACCTTTTTAATCGTCTCAAGGCCCTTTCGGGATTTTAATGTAAAAAGAGAAAAGAAAAATTAATTTTCTTAAATTTACTTTTTCGTCCCATTTCCCGAAATTTTTCGTCAAGTTTATACAAATGTTTTCTTTCGTTTATGATAATGACAACAAGGTCTCGCTGATTTCTCTGCTAGTATAACAATATGTACACAGTGAATCAAGAATGAAAACATGGAAATGTAAAATACATTATTTTTACATTTTTTTCTTTAGTTCGCAGTGGTTCGTGGTGTCTTCTGATCTTGCAACATTAATTTAACTCATTTTCCGACGTCATGCAATGATGAAATTTGCAGAGCGACGTAAGTCGGGTGACAATACAATATTCTATTGTTACATTAATATAGTTTTATATTTTAAAAGAATATTATAATATGTCTTTTTAATATGGACTTCTTTAGTCCAAAATAAATACAACAATCTGTCGTTTGACTGGTTGCAGAACGCTTTAGAAATTGGGTCAGAAAACATTAGCTCGAAAAAACTATACGAACACCAAAATAACTAAAAAATAAATAAGTAAAGACATACTTTTCTTAAACAATTCGTACTAAAAGGAGAAAAATAATTTTGTTTATGAATGGCTAAAAAGAAAAGCATGAGGCGCGCCAATCCAAGAATTTATAAAGTGACTTTATATGAGAGCGCACGGCATGCTTTTTTTAGTCATACATAAAAAATTATTTTCACATTTGAGTATGTATTTTTTTAAGTATGTCTTAAGAATTATTTTTTAGCATTTTTTCACTGACATGAATTGAGTAAAAAGAAGATCTGAGCTAACTACTGAAAGGTTATTTCTGAAGAATCCCATTTCATAGAGATGTCTGGTAGGTTTACAGTAATCAAAATAATCTTGTCCGTACAAGGAAAACATACGACACTAGGAATTTTGAAAGAAGTGGAAATTTCATTACAATCAAAAATTTCTCTTTTACACCCCAACTTTTCCTTATATAGAGATATTTGGTAAGGATACTGCATTTATATACTCTTATACTATGGTCTACTGTACTTCGAACTAGAGCTCGATCGTGATTCTATGACAATTAGATCCAGACTTAGTCGTTTAACCCTTTCGTCGGCGTATTCGCCAAACAAGTAACCCCCTACGGGACCAATTTAATTTTAGCAATTTGCATGTTTTCAGTTTCTTTTTCATATAGCGTGAAAACTATTGCACCTAATTTAACTCAATGTTTGAAAAAGTATTTTACGCACAGAAACCGTAGCAGTAAATTTATGCACGATTCGTACCGCTTTGTCCACAAATACAGGATGAATTAATGAATAAAATTGAAAAATATTTTAAAATCATGCTTTTTTGGGGGGTTGGCGGGTTATTTTAGTTGGATAGTGAATTATTTATCTCTAAATAGTTTATTATGGCTGTTTGGTTGGAAATCTTTTGATATAACAAAACTTTGGTATTCTGCACTACACTACTACTACACTGCATATGAGATTCATTTGGTTTGAGCAGCTCCAGTACTTTCGGAGCTAAGCGGAAAACTTAATTTTGCTAAAATTTTATCTACTTATTTTAGCAGTATAGTCCTAGTACTATAGTACTATTTTAGTACCATACTATTGAATTTAATTATGTGCTATGTGATAGAGCCGTGTTTTTTAGGGTTGGTCTGTGTTATCGATAAATTGTATTACTGTTGTCGACGGTTTTTCAATCATTTTTTTGCAGCATACGGCAAATTACGTTTTTTTCTTCATTGCATTTCTTACATTTTCTCAACCCCCTTTCTGTGAGTAGTATTTTATTCATGAGGTGTTAGGTTTTTCTTTTGTTAAAAGATGAGCCGAGAAATGCATAGAACCTTAACTCAGCATGAAACTGAACACGATTTGATAGCATTAGCGGGGCGAAAAACTAAAATAATCCAAATCACGATATTTTCATGCAGAAATGTAGTAGTTTTCAATGTTTACAAATGCTCCCCATGCATCGTAAATATCAGGGATAGATCAAAGCTACGCATATATATATATATCCCAACCCGTCTGGTCAGCGTGGGAGCAGTAGACCAACTCCTCCCTTCGGGGAGAGGCCTCATCCACTAGTGGATTGAATATGGCTGTGATTTATTATATATATATATATATATATATATATATATATCTATAGGAGAGATCTTTGATAAGTGGTGTTTGTGATTAATACTGACTTTATGTTGCCCAGGATAGAATCCAATGGCGAACGTTTGTTACTGCGGCGATGAACTTGCGAGTTCCTTAAGCCATTGAGTTAGGAGTTCAAAGAAAAATAATATGTCTTTAATTATCAAATATAAAGAATTTATTGTATGTACCAATTGTATTGGTCACTTATATTGAAAAAACAATTGTATTTATAAATTATTCCTTTTCCCTACTATATTATTGGTGGAATATTTTGCTTTACAAAATTCTGGATTACATAATTCTACCATATAAAACACAACTAGACGACTTCAATGTAGGCACAAAATGTCACACTTGGTCCAACGTGATGTCTACCAGATTTTCAGTTCCTTTTATGATAGTTGTAATTCCCGATAGCTTTATCAGTAATCACATCTGTTATTTGATTGTTACTATTGTTGTGATTATTCAGCTTGCGTAGAATAAATTCTCAAGAGCAACATGCAGCTTAGCAAGTGTCATTTTCTCCGTTTGAGGATTGAGACTAAAACTGCATCCCGTGAGCACTCTAAAGTATAAGAAATGAAGCTAGTAAAAAACAAAATTTGATTCTCTGCTCCAGCGTAGTAATAAATTACTTTCATTATACATTGTATATTTAGCTTAAATCCAAATGAGATTATATAATTCATTTATGTACTTCTGTTAGTAATATTCTAATTACATCCCCGTATTAGTGCAAAAGGGGCTTTCAAATAAGTTGAAATAATTCAATTTGCCCTTTAGACTATTCTTAAATTTTGTCAGTCCAAAAACAATTCACTAATGCAAACAAAAGATACAGTTTCACAAATTGCCACCGTTGGTCCAACCCGGAACGTATCATGTTTTGGACCTGCTAGGGAGAGATAGATGAATAGATAATGTGTTATGCATTATCTGTTCCTTAAGGTCGTGTATCACGGTAAACGTGGCTACTTCGGTTAAAGCGTAATACTTGCAAAGTATATTACGATTGTTAGAACGAACTTTATGGGCAGGTGAATTTATGAAGTTAGCTACGAACTCTCCGTGTAATATTCGTAAGCATTATCTTTCTAGAGGAATTTTCTTTTGAGGTAGCTGAGGTTAATACTTTGTTTAAATTGTCGAAATGATATATATTTAAATAAAATAATGTACGACATGGCAAAACTGGAATTGTTACACATTGCTTTTTTCTGATCTGTTTTACCGGCGTTTAAAACCATTAATTTAAATGTTATATTGGACCGTGCAATTATTAACTGAACCGGTTTCCAAAAACGAAATTTATTGTAATTGCTTTCAAGTTTTCAGTCATGCAGCTTAATTAGTGTAAAGACCGAGAACAATGCAGATGTATTATGCTGCGAGCAAACAATTTTGCCGACTAAGACATCTTTAGTAGACGCCAGTGAACTTGAAGGTCAAAGCGAGTGCTCAGATGGAAAGATAGAGTTAAACCAACAGCAGGAATCAGAAAGAGTATTAACGTATTCTACAGAACCTGCCCAAAACCTGAAATATTCTCTACAGGTAAATAATTGGAAATTTTATTAGTTACGTCCATGATAAATTTAAATAAACTTCACTCTCAGCTTCTGCCAGATTTTGGGATAGTACAGACTTTTAAAATATATATCTATATCCTTTTCAAGTATTTGATTAAATAATTCTTTTATTATCCGTTTGAACCATTTGAAGTAATGTAGATTTAATACTGCAATCAATTAGTAACTTTTTTTTTGTTTTTTGTTTGTTTTGTTTTTAAGCGTTTTAGGCTGAAGTCGTAAATTATTTACGCGGTTAAATATAAACTTTCCATATCAATATGATCAACTATAAATACTATTTGATTTAGTTCTTGTAATGGTTTGTATCATAGCAGAAGTGTTATAACTTTTAACCTTACCAAATTTCAAATATCTGGACTAATTGGAACTGTGGAATGATATCCTATATTGAACTTGGCTTCTCAAAGTCACTCGTGATTATATTTCATGATTCACCATGTGATCTGCTATGATATGAAATAGTGTGCAGATTAAGCTAAGTGCCTAATACGTTAATATTCGCGACTGAACCGAATATTAGCACAATAATTCCTTTATAGTTCCGGAATGTATCTCCGTGTCTGTAACGTTGGGAGCACCTAAATATCTTAGAACGAAAGAGTCACATGGTATGTACTAAACGATAAGTTACTCTCTTCCCATCTGAGTGGAAGCACTCGTGTTGCACTTTAACAACCTTGTTCAAATAAACGTGTTTTGCAAATTGTGCCATTGATATTTATTTCGATTGTACTCAATGGCGAAGATATAAATTAATATATATTAAAACAGTGTGTAGTTAAACAAATTAGAAACAATATTATCCTAGCGAAGTTTAAATTTCACTTTTCGATAAATGAAATGAAGTTATTTGATGTATTACTACATTAAAATGTTTAAATATTTTTATACTGTATTAATACCTCTATGTACAAGAATACTAGAGACTCAAGTATACTTCAGAGTCGAGGAGACTCAATATTCGAGAAATGCTATGCCGACAAACATCTTGGATCTTGCCATCTTCAAACTTCATCTCCTGAGGGTGCTGGCACTCTCTCCGTACAAGAATTTAAGAGACAGGATTTTTTTTTTTTCAAGATTGAGTACTTGCTGCCAAATGTGATTGCGTCTACCCTTAAGGTAAACACCTAAATTACTAATCGTATGGGTACTCATCGCTGTCAGACATGTTCCAGACATGGATACTCACGAAACAACTGCTTGTGCACCTTCGGTGATACAATCACATATACCTCGGTTACACCATCTCACAATGGCAGAGTATAAACGGAAAAAGATGGACTTTTCATCTAAATAAAATATTTCTTTATCGTAAGAAAGTATTCACGTAATGCAAACTTTTATACACTCAGGTTGCATGCAATTCCGTGACTCCCTAACTCTGTTTTCCTGCTATCGTTGAATCTGTAATATGTATTCCAGACCATCAGTTCATCGGATCTCATTTCTTAGCGGCGTTGATCATACTCGCCATCTTAGTATGACCTTTCCATTAATTTATATGTGACTATTTTTACTCCTCTTATTTCTCTGAGAAGTAAAATATTCAAGCTCCGCTTTCACGAAATATTCCTTGGTGGTTTTCCTTTTTTAGTCTTGTTGAGTTTTGGTTTGTGTTATTTCTTCAAGTGAAGAGTATAATGTATTATTAATAGTTTATTGTATATATACGATATGTCAACGAGAAATTATATTGTTCGTGCTTGATTTTTTTCATTTCTATAAAACAGCATGAATCAAACAAAATATGACAAAATACCAGGGAAAACGGAAGTTAAAAATTTCGCTCCTGGGAGACATAAACCTAGAAAAACAAATCCCATGTAAATCCACGGGAATGTGGTACCAAGATGGCGGGGTGATCTATATCGTTAAAAGTGAAACTTCTTCTGGTGTGTTTTTCATTGCATGAAGTTTCAGTATTTTTCCTCTGTAAATGTCCTGTCCCCATTGACAATTTGCCGCCGATGCTCTCGGCCCGCCGTCGGATACAGAGCGATAAACGCCAGTGTAGATATGTACTGGCGGTTAGTTGTCGTGAGCTCGTCGTTTGCCGGTATAGCGGCTATTATGCGATGCACTCGAGCGGTCCGACGGCGGGATCCCGCCCGAGCGGAAAATGACATGCTCGTTCCGGCCGTTACGCAGATTGTCATTTGTTATTGTCGGGGTAACAGCGGATATCAGCAGACCACGATATTCGTTTGTTGACTAAGAAGGCGGTTGAGAAGAAGCATAAAGTGGAAGAAATAATACGAACAATATAATTGTAGTTGTGTAGTTAGTTTTAAGATGAGTCGTTAGCAACTGTCGCGCTGTGCTGGATTCATGCTGGAAATTGCAGCTGACCACCGATGGTGAAAGATAAGAAGAACGTCCAGCGCGCATAAATTTTTCATGAACTCCCGACAGACAGCTGGGAGAAATACCGCTGTAGGATTCTCTACAAAGGAGGTAAGTAAAATCAGGATTCAAATACATAGTTTGTAAAGTTATATGGAGTAGGTGTACCATATTTAATGCAATTTGCACGCATTGTATGTTCATTACGCATGAAGTTGCATCAAAGCGGGCGTTGTTTTCTGTGCGTATGTTATTTTGCTACGCCGACTGGAATCGAAGTAGGCCTAAATTGACCCTAAAGTGAAAAATGTAACGGTAATTTGTAAAATTGTTAGCCATTGGCGCATTGATTTTGGTTTGGTTTTAGTGATTTTAAAATTAGTGCGTCACTACTATAGTAATGTCATAATAAGTGGTAGTTACTTGAAAGAAGTTGGAAATCTAGTGTTATAGGTAAATATAACAATGTTAGGCCTCTCTTTATTATACGTTGAGCGTTCCATTTGGAACTATAAATGCAGCAGTCACAGGAGCGATGTATATTAAAGGTTATGGCCATAGCATATAATGAAAAAATCTAACCTGACTGTTTCTTACCCGTGCTCGTACGCTATCCCTTACTCGACATACTGTCCGTGTTTTGTGGAAAAACCTCAATAGTCGTACAGAAATAATCGTGTTATTATGACATTAACATGGTTGCGATCTGTGACTTATACGGGTTAACTTCGGTATATGGCATCCAACTGCGCAGTGAGCGTTAACTGAACCGTAAGCTAAAGTAACACTTAATTGTTAACTGTATGTTTGGTTCGTAAAATAAGCTAAGTTAAAACTACAAAAAAAAGGAGGAAAAGGATCATAACTGGTCGTGGAATTGTTTCCGTACAATTTTAGCTGAGAAATGTCTACTTTTAAATTCCCTGTAACCCCCAAGGGAACCTGAAGACTTTGGGCCAACGTAGAAGAAAGAGTAGCTCTTGAAGTTGAAACTTTGGTTAATTGACCAATAATTAATACACCTACGCTATCTCTTGGTTTGGGTTTGGTAGTCGCCCTATGTTCTTCAGAATCTGCAGGGATAAACTTTAGATGTGGTCAGTCAGTTGATCGAAACTTGCCAGGATCTAGGTAACTTGTTCACCCTATACTGTTGCATAAACAAATGTAGATCACGAATGGACTGAAAACGGTAATATAGGTAACAGCGGTAATGAATAATAATCATGTAATTACTTTTGTAGATGTTTTAAGACGCACTGCATGTGGTGGCGGAAGGAACTATTTGGCGTAGAGTTACACTTGTTAAGTGGATGCGGGTAGAGCAGTATTTTGTCGCTGTGCAAAAAAAACAAAAGACCGATCTTGACTTACCTAACCTCCAAGATAAAAAAAGTAAAACTATCCCCTGTGCGCTACGCACGCGCCGTGGATGGCACATGAAGGATGTGGAGGTAGCGCGTCCTGTCCTGGCCGGGATTTGAACCCGGGTCACCCGATTCGTAGTCAGACGCGCTACCGCCTGAGCCACGGCGATTCCCCCTAACCTCCAAGTGCGCTTGAATAGTCGTTGTGGAGAACGAAAAAAACAACGAACCTGACTTTCCGAACTTCCAAGTGCACTTAAATTGTCGTTGTGGAGAAGAAGAAAAAAAAACAACGAACCTGACTTACCTAACCTCGAAGTGCCCTTGGTCCGTCGCTGAGCAAATAAATAATAAAAATAAAACCTGGGAGGCATTTTTTTTTATTTTGGTCTGGTCCGGCAATAGTAAATAAATGCCCTATGGTAGAACATTCATCTCATGTTTGTTTTGAAGCTAAGGAAACATAGCTATGATTAAAAATAAACACTATTACAGGAAAATATTGGTTTTTCGAGGTCATCAGATGTTTTAATTTTAACCTTGACTATGTGAAAAGGGATACCTTCAATATTTTTAGAAATAAAGTACATTATTTACTAAAATGAAATCTATTTTTGGTGTAAGTTTCGTTTTGAGATGACTTTGAAACAGGAATTAAACGAAATATTGAGTATGTAAAACCTTCCTTGCACTAAACATGCTTAGTGGGAAGTTTAGATATGTCGGAAAGTCTGTCACTCGCCATTTGACTGTACATATTGTGTGGTGAAACAGTAGTACAATGGTCCGGTACAGTTTCGATGGACATATTCTTATGTGAGTAACAGGGTTTCCACCCTTCCCAATGTTTTCAAATAGCAAACAATAAAAATAATAATACTACTAATAAAAATACTAATAAAATAAAATAATTTTCTGAAAATCAACACACGGTACAATTTGTGCTGCATTTTCTGTGTTACAAACTAAAGAACATGCGTAAGTTGAAAAACATTGTTTAAAATTTGAAAACAAAATCAAGTTTGTATGGACCTCAGAAATAATAGTTGTAGTTTAATGCCTATACTATTGAGCAAATCAAATACTAAAATAATCTTTATGCTTTAGCTCGGAAAGGTGAAAATCGGAGCAATTTAATGGCCGACGAAATGTGCATCGAGACAAAAGTCGGAGTGGTCCCGACCAAATAAGGAGGGGTGGCAACACTGCTACTCATAGAATTATGTGTTCACAGAAATTGTACCATGCCATTGTACTACTGCTTTACCACACGATATTTACAGCCAGACAGGAATTAAACGGCGAGTGAGAAGACTTTCAGGCATATAAACTTCCATACTGAATATTTTTTTTACTCCTTCTCCCAAAGTAATCTCTATACCAAAGAAAGATTGCATTTAACTATATAATGTACTTTCTTTCTTAAATAATGAAGATACCCTTTTTCCAGATAGTCAAGGTCAAAATTTACATCATGTGACCTTGAAATAAAAAATGCAATATTTTTTTTTGTAATAGCTTCAAAACAAGCCAAGAGGAATGTTCTACCACAGTTAGAAGAAGCCAAGTTATGATATTTTGTGTTTGACCTTGTACGCATATTGTTTTGTTTTTATCTCATGTTGTTAACCTTGCTGAATGAATACCGTGTATCACTGAGGGCTAATATTTTACATAGATAATAACTATATGTCATCTACCATCCTACAAATTTTCGTGCAAATCTGAAAAGTCACTTCGTTGTGATGATTTGATGTGGAATTGCTCAAATTCATGATTTCAAAATATGCTAAGACATTAAATGTATAGATATTTACAAAATCAGTTAACGTGGAGTAAATATCACTGATCTTTCAAGAAACGAAATCTCCATACAGAAACTATCAAAAGCTTCAATACACTGACTCAAAATATCGTGGCAGTGCAAAAGGCGAGGTTTATAATTTATTATGAAAAATGGCAGTTTTTCGAGTGACACTAGCGAAGGACACTGTTAGCGGCACTCTATGTATACAGCTAATTTCGGATCTAGCGAATGAAAAGCCCGATTTTGATGCCTGAACTTCCATATAAAATATCTTTGCTATACTCAAGACATAAAAAGATTGGGTCGGTTGGACCTCCCTGGGACCCTCTAGGGCGGTGCGAAGGAAATTTCACATTTCTGATGATAGCACTGACCCCTGACCATATAGGCGACCGAAACTTCGAGATCGTAATCTACGTTTCAATACTTTGCAAACGGTGTATCAAACGTCAAAATCAGTGGAGGTGTTCAAAACTTATAACCTTTCTTTAGCCGAATCGCAGAATTTTCACAAATGATTAAAGTGTGTCCGTCATTCTGTCTTTTTTAAAGCCCCAAAT